>ML683393.1:0-150939 GCA_007922195.1 Podocnemis expansa | reverse complement strand
AGGGACTGGCTGGCTGGCTGGCTGGCTGGAGAGATGGTCTTCTCCTTTTGGTGGTGGTGGTGGAGTTCTCTTCTTCTGAATCTCTCCCCCCACTCCCCACAGAGCAGGGGAGTGGGTGGGAGGAAGGCCAGCCAGCAGCAGGAACAGCAGGAGCAGCAGCAGGAGAACAAGAACAGCAGTGGGTGGTGGGGGGGGTAGGTAGGAGCAGGTCCAGGCCCAGGAGCAGCTCCTTCCAGCAGCCAGGCGCGGGCATGCACTGTGGCCTGTCTCAGAGCCAGAGCTGGAGGGACAGCCTGAATGCCCACGCTGGCCAGGCCAAGGAATAGCAAGGGCTCAGCCCCGGAAGCAGAAGGGCGTGGCCAGAGCTGGAAGGGGCAGTATAAGAACACAGGCTGGGACCTCAGTTGGGCCTGAGCTCCAGAGAGGGAAGGATGTGCTGGCCTAGAGGGAGCAAGCCAGGCTAGGCCAAGACCAGGCCCACTAGCCAGGCCCTGGCTCCAGGGTTGCCTGGCGCTATGGCCCAACAAGCCTCCCCAGACCAGGTGATTGGGAAGGAAGCCCAGAGGCAGCTGACTGGGGTGGACAATTAAAGGGCTGTCGGGCCCCATTGCAGCCCCCCCCACTTGGGCCCGACCCAGGGATGCAGGGAAGCAGAGGGCCTAACCCCTTTCCAGACCTGCAAGCTAGAGGATCTGCCCTCCATAGAAGAGGACCTGCCCCCTGCCTCAGCCCCCAGCGACCTCAAGGAGCTACCCTTGGCTGAGGAGGAGAGGCCGGCCCTGTGTGGGCCCCAGGACCTGGAGGCTCTGCCCCTGGCAGAAGAACCGATGGAGTATCCCGACCTGCCACCCATGGATACTGAGGGGTTCGCCGGGGTGCCACAGGCCTGCTATGAAGGGGACCCTGAAGATGGCTACCCCTTGTGGAAATAGGTACCCAGGGCATGTGGACAGGACAGGGGTTGGAGGAAGTAGCCCAGGGAGGGCAGGATGTTGGGCCGTGTTCCCAGGGCAGTGTGTTTCGGCGGCTGCCCTGCTGACCCTGGGGTAGGCCACCCTGCCCCTGTATAGAGCCCTGGGCTGAGACGCAGTGGAGCGGGTGGGCCTGCGTCTCCCTCCTCAACTCCCCCCTGTTTCCTGGCAAAGGAAGTGTTAACCCATCCCTGACCACCAGACTCTGTACTTGCCCACCCCACCTGGGGGGCTGGGGCTCCAGACTCTACTTGCCTGCCCCGCCCGGGGGGCCGAGGCTCCAGACTTTGTGTATGCTTACGGACACATTTTCGGTTGCCAAGAGGGAGCCAACCCGGCTAACTCCCCTTCACCGTCCGTAGGAGGCGCCCTCGGGACCGGCCACCGGCACGGCCAGCCTACACGTGGCAGAGAGTGCAGGCACCCCTCCCTTGATAAAAAGGCGAAGCCCGGCAGGCGTAAGATAATACCCTACTTAAAGGGGCAGAAAGGCTCAACCCAGATGGATCTCGATCAATTCGCGAAGTGATGGGTCGAACAGCAGCAGCAACAGCAGACAGAGCAGCTGCAGCAACAGCAATGCCTCTTGCAGGCTCTGGGGGAACACCAGGCCATGAGAGAGGCCATTTTGCATGTACTGGATATTACCCCGGAGACGTACCGGTGTCGGTTTTGAGGGCAAACCTACCAACCAGGTACTCGACCCAAAGCATTGGTCCAGGAACTGAAAGAGGCCTGCTGCCGCTGGATCCAGCCAGATCAATGCTCAAAAGAGGAGGTAATTGACATAATTGTGATGGAGCAGTTTCTCCACATCCTTCCCAGTCAAGGGTGGACCTGGGTCCTGAGACATGGACCCTGGAAGCTCAGTGAGGCAGTGAGCCGGTTCGAAGATTTTCTGGCCTCTGAGAGCCCAGGACCCTTGTTGGGTCCCAACCCTGCCATGATACGCCCGAAGGGACCACCGCCAGCTGTCAGCCTCCGGGCTAGCCGACCCGGACAGACCTGGGCATCAACACCGGCTCACCCACTGGCCAAGGGGGTTGGAGGAGCATCGGGAACCCGGGGTGCTCTGACCCCAGACGACAGCGGCCAGACCTGAGATAGCCCCCCCCCGCAGGAACTTCTAGTGGGCCTGGACCATGCTTTAAGTGTGGACAGCAGGGTCACCTCCAGCAGCAGTGCCCGGTGAAGGAATGCGCCTTTGGATCGGTGTATGTGAGGGAAGGACAGGCCTGGGGGCCGACCTCCCCGAAGGCAACCATCACGATGACGATAGCAGGGATGCCCTGGGAAGCTCTTGTGGACTTCGGGTGTGGCCAGACGCTGATGGAACGAGGATTGGTTCCCGAGAAGGGCTGTGTCTTTGGGAAAGTAGACTTGTGATGCATCCATGGGGATTTGCGAACGTACCCCATGCTCCCCGTCACCCTAACCATAGGATCATGTACCCGAACCATCCCAGTGGGGCTGGCGGCCCATTTTCCATACCCAGTGATTTTAGGCCGGGATTGGCCCGACTTTGCTGGGGTGTTGCAGGTGGTGGGGCAATGAATCCACCCACAGGAGAACCCCCAAGAGGCACGGGGGTCTGAACCCCTAGGTAATGAGAAGGACTCACCTTGCCAGAAGGAGCTTGGACCAGAGGAGAGGGAGTGTCTAGAGCAAGAAGGGGCGTTGACCCCAGACCAAGAGACCCAGAATGCGGAGACGCTGGCCCAAGAGGAAACTTCCCCAGTGTGGAGAGGCCGGGCCGTGGACTTCTGCCAAGACCAGCGGGAGGACCCTACTCTCCGCAATGCCTATGACCAGCTAGCCATGGTAAATGGCAAGGTGACTGATCCCCAACGAGCAAGCCAATGGCCGCGATTTGAGCTGCAATGGGACCACTTGTATTGGGTGGAGAAGGACGCCCGAACGGGAGACCTCAGGGCGCAACTGGTAGTACCCTGTTGGCACCGCAAGTCCGTGCTACACCTGGCCCATGATATTCCCACAGCTGGTCACCTGGGCATTGACAAGACACAATCCCGCACCATCACCCAATTCTATTGTCCGGGAGTCCATCGGGAGGCCCGAGATTACTGTGCCTCCTGCCCGGAGTGTCAGAAAGCCGCAGCCGCTGGGACTCCTAAAGCCCCCTTGGTGCCACTCCCCGTAGTAGAAACCCCTTTTGAAAGGGTAGCCGCAGACTTGATTGGACCTTTGGAGAGAAGCACAGGGGGTATCGGTTTCTATTAGTACTGGTGGACTATGCCACTCGCTTCCCTGAGGCGATACCGCTCAGAAACACGGCCACTTGGACCATAGCTGCCGAACTAGCAAAGGTATTTGCTAGAGTGGGGTTACTTCGAGAACTACTCACAGACCAGGGGCCAAACTTCACCTCCCGGTTATTTAAAGAAGTCTGCACCATCCTGGGCATCCGAAAGATCTAAACATTGGTCTACCATCCCCAGACGGATGGATTGGTGGAACGGTTTAACCGGACCTTAAAGAGCATGCTCTGGAAGTTTTCCCCAGAGGAACTCCGAAGATGGGACCAGTTAATTTCCCCCCTTGCTCATGGCAATCCAGGAGGTACCCCAGACCTCGACCCAGTTCTCCCCATTTGAATTACTGTATGGCCGGCAGCCCCGTGGGGTTCTGGACCTGATGAAGGAAAGCTGGGAGCATGCACCTTCCCCATCTGAAGGGCTGCTACAGTAAGTTCAAGACCTACAAGAGTGGTTGTGCCTAGTGAGCTTGCTGGCCCAGGAAAACATGAGGACAGCCCAGGAGATCCAGGCCAGGGCATATAATAAGGGAGCCCGGACACGCTCTGTTGAGCAGGGGAATAGAGTCCTGGTACTACTACCCTCTTCAGAGTCCAAACTCTTGGTACGGTGGCAGGGGCCATACGAAATAATCCAACAGATGGGGCCCGTGAATTTCGAGGTCAGGCAGCCCGACCTCCAGAAGAAGAGGCAGATTTACCATATTAACCTTCTAAAACCCTGGCGGGAAAGGGAAAGCCTGATGATAACACCATACCCCCCCGATCCTGAACTGGGACCCCAGGTACCTGTTGCTCACGGAAATCCAGCAAGAACAAGCCCAACAGCTATTGACCACTTCTGCCGAAGTCTTCACGAATATTCCTAGGAGGACAACCCTGGTGTACCATCAAATTCAAACTTCCCCGGGAGATGTCATTCGGGTGGGGGCCCGATCAACCCCTCGGCACCTCCAGGCAACGGTAAAGCAGGAAGTCCAGGCCACGTTAGAATTGGGAGTAATTGAGCCCTTGATGAGTGACTGGAGTAGCCCTATTGTACTGGTTCCAAAAGCAGACAGGACTTGAAGGTTTTGTATTGATTTTAGGCACGTAAATGCCATTTCAAAATTTGATGCTTACCCTATGCCCTGCGTAGATGAACTGTTGGACCGGCTCGGAGAGGCCCAGTATTTCACCACCCTGGATTTGACCAAAGGCTATTGGCAGATCCCTTTGCATCCACAGTCTAGAGAAAAGATGGTGTTTGCCACCAGGAGCGGGCTTTACCACTTTGTGCGGATGCCCTTTGGACTCCACAGGGCCCCCGCGACCTTTCAGCCCCTGATGGACCGCCTGTTGAGACCCCACATCAACTATGCAGCGGCTTATATAGATGATGTGGTAATATACAGCCTGGATTGGGATTCCCATCTGACCCATGTCTCTGCAGTCCTGCAGACCCTGAAGGAAGCAGGACTTACCGCCAACCCCAAGAAGTGCCATATAGGGTGGCAGGAGACTGTCTATTTGGGGTACACCCTGGGCCGGGGGACCCTAAGACCACTCACTGAGAAGATCCAGGCCCTCCAGGAGTACCAGCGACCAACCACTAAGAAGCAGGTGCAGCAGTTTCTGGGACTCGCAGGGTACTACCGCTAGTTTGTCCCTGACTTCTGTACAGTCGTGGCTCCCCTCACCGGCCTGGTCACCAAGTACCAGCCAGTGAGGGTACAGTGGACCCCTACCTGCGAGCAAGCTTTTCGGTGGCTGCAAACTCAGTTGTGTCAAGCTCCCATTCTGTATAGTCGACTTTAACCAACCCTTTGTGGTTCAGACCGACGCCTCAGCGGTAGGTTTGGGGGGCGGTACTAGCACAAAATATAAATGGAGAAGAACACCCTATTTTGTATTTGAGCTGGAAGCTCTTTCCCTGGGAGCAAAAGTATGAGACCCTGGAAAAGGAGGCCTTAGCAATAAAATGGGCTTTAGAAGCCTTGCAGTACTACCTTCTAGGTCGCCCCTTCATCGTGGTCACGGACCATGCCCCCCTCCGCTGGCTGCAGCAGATGAAGGACACCAACGCCAGGGTAATGCAGTGGTATTTGGCTTTACAACCCTTTGCATTTACGGTACAGCACCGTTCAGGTAAGGCTCACGCCAACGCGGATGCCCTCTCACGAATAGAGACAGATGTGGCCCAGCTCGGAAAGGCCAGAGCTATACTTGGGGGGGGGGCGGTGTAGACAGGCACTCTTGCCTGCCTCCAAGTCCGGGCTGGAGGGACAGCCTGAATGCCCCCACCGGCCAGGCCAAGGAATAGCAAGGGCTCAGCCCTGGAAGCGGAAGGGCGTGGCCAGAGCCGGAAGGGGCAGTATAAGAACACAGGCTGGGACCTCAGTTGGGCCTGAGCTCCAGAGATGGAAGGACTTGCTGGCCCAGAGGGCGCAAGCCAGGCTAGGCCAGGACCAGGCCCACCAGCCAGGCCCTGGCTCCAGGGTTGCCCGGTGCTACGGCCTGCCCAGACTCCCCGGACCAGGTGATTGGGAAGGAAGCCCAGAGGCAGTTGACTGGGGTGGGCACTTAAAGGGCCGTCGGGGCCCCTTTGCAGCCCCCCACTTGGGCCCGACCCAGCAATGCAGGGAAGCGGAAGGCCTAACCCCTCTTCAGACCTGTGATCTAGAGGATCTGCCCTCCATAGAAGAGGAGCTGCCCCCTGCCTCAGGCCCTGGCAACCTGGAGGAGCTACCCTTGGCTGAGGAGGAGAGACCAGCTCCATGTGGGCCCCAGGACCTGGAGGCGCTGCCCCTGGCAGAAGAACCGATGGAGTATCCCAACCTGCCACCCATGGATACTGAGGGGTTCGCCAGGGTCCCACAGGCCTGCTATGAAGGGGACGCTGAAGATGGCTACCCCTTGTGGAAATAGGTACCCAGGGCATGTGGACAGGACAGAGGTTGGAGGAAGTAGCCCAGGGAGGGCAGGATGTTGGGCCGTGTTCCCAGGGCAGCGTGTTTCTGGGGCTGCCCCGCTGACCCTGGGGTAGGCCACCTTGCCCCTGTATAGGGCCCTGGGCTGAGATGCAGTGGAGCGGGTGGGCCTGCATCTCCTTCCTCAACTCCCCCCTGTTTCCTGGCAAAGGAAGTGTTAACCCATCCCTGACCACCAGACTTTGTACTTGCCCGCCCCGCTGGGGGCCGGGGCTCCAGACTTTGTGCACGCCTACAGAGACATTGTCGGTTGCTGAGAGGGCGCCAACCCGGCTAACTCCCCTTCACCGTCTGTAGGAGGCGCCCTCGGGACCGGCCACCAGCACGGCCAGCCTACAATCCCTCTCAGCAGCATAGCCATCTATTTCTCTAGCATGTTGCCTTGAAGGTGGCCTTGGCTGGCCCTCATGCTGGCTGAGATGCCATGTTGCATCCCAGAAGGCCACCTGGGCCTGGAGTGTAGAGGAAGAAAGGCTGAGGATCCCAAGGGGCCTGGCCTCACCTCCCACCATCCTTCCTTGATGTGACCTGGAGCAGTGGCGTGCCATCTGTCCACCAGGAGCACCGTGGAGGGTGTGGGAAGAGTCACTCAGGTGCTTTCTCTCCCCACTGGCCCACTGAAGTTGGGGGAAGATTCACTCTTCTGCCTGGCATAAGCTGGGGCACCACAGGAAGAACCTGGGAGCTTGAAAGCTGAGGGTCCTCCATCCGCCTGTCACATGGCCCTGGCTGACCTCAGTAGAATCCACCATACCCATCAGTCCACTTTGTTGTGCCACTGGCCCATGCTCCTTCTGCCACCATCCTGCCTGGGGGGAAAGAAGGGCAGCGGGCCCCACTGGGCAGATGGGTGCCCCCAGTCCTCCCTGGTGGGGCCCCTCACTTGTCCTCCTCCAGGGTAGCACACCTACCTGGTTGATCCTGCCAGTAGTATATGCTTGTCTCAAAGATTAAGCCATACTTGTCTAAATACACACAGCCGGTACAGTGACACTGCAAATGGCTCATTAAGTGAGTTATGGTTCCTTTGGTTGCTTCAATCCTTACCGGGATAACTGTGGGAATTCTAGAGCTAATACATGCCAATGAACATTGACCTCCTGGAATGCATGCATTTATTAGACAAAAAACAACCTGGGCTTTCCTGGTCATTTTGGTGACTCTAGATAACCTCAGGCTGACCACACGCCCCAGTGGCATTGAGGATGCATAGATAACCTTAGGCTGACTACATGCTCCAGTGGCATCGAGGATGGATTCAAATGTCTGCTCTTTCCACTTTCAATGGTACTTCCTATGTCTACCATGGTGACCACAGGTAACAAGGAATCAAGGTTCAATTCTGGAGATGGAGCCTGAGAAACAGCTATCACATCCAAGGAAGGCAGCAGGCATGCAAATTACCCTCTCCCAACCTGGGGAGGTAGTGACGAATAGTAACAATACAGGACACTTTTGAGACTGTGTAATTGGAATGAGTACACTTTAAATCCTTTAACGAGGATCCATTGGAGGGCAAGTCTGGTGCCAGCAGCCACGGTAATTCCAGCTCCAATAGTGTATATTAAAGTTGCCGCAGTTAAAAAGCTTGTAGTTGGATCTTGGGATTGAGCTGGTAGTCTGCCACAAGGTGAACTACAGCCTTTCCTAGCCCCTGCCTCTTGGTGCTCTCTTGATGCTCCTAACTGAGTGTCCTGGGGGTGTGAATCATTTACTTTGAGAAAATTAGTGTGTTCAAAGCAGACCAGTCTCTGGAATGCTCCAGCTAGGAATAATGGAATAGGACTCTGGTTCTATTTGGTTTCTTTTTGGAACTGGGACCATGATTAAAAGGGATGGAAGGGGCATTTGTATTGTGCCGCTAGAGGTGAAATTCTTGGACTGGTGCAAGACAAATCAAAGCGAAAGCATTTGCCAAGTATGTTTTCATTAATCAAGAATGAAAGTCGGAGGTTTGAAGCTGATCAGATACTGTAGTAGATCCAACCATAAATGATGCCGACTAGTGATCTGGCATTATTATTTCCATGAATAGGCTTGGATCTTGCCCAAAATATCATGCTGCCAGCTAATCTTTTGGTAACTAAAACTAAAGGGTTATTATAAAAAGAAAACAAGCAAAATGAGAGATGGTAAAGGGTCAAAGTCAATCACTTACATACAAATGAATTAGTGTCCATAGAAAGCAAGTCCTTGAAGAATCTGTAGTTTGCAGGTTAGTCTAAGTCCTCTGGTATACACCCAGCACCTGGGTGGGTCTCAGTCTTTTGTTCAATTCCTGAAGAATAGTTCCAGAAGAGGGTGTTGGATGCAGACACACTGAAGACAAAAATGGAGATGGGTCCACTGCTTTTTATCACCTCTGCTTTCTCCATGCTCTCACAGTCCTCCCCAACTCAAAATGGAGTTGAGTCAAGTGGTCAGTCTGGATGACTCGTCAAACAGATTTCTTCCTAGGCCTTTAAGAGGACAGTGGTTTTGCAGACACACAGTCTAGGTGTGCCTTAGAATCAAATAACTTGGAACATAAATAGAGCAAACATGTTCCTAATTTCTAATACAGATTTGATACCAACCTACAAACCATATAGTTATTCCTAGCAGATTACAACCTTTCTATTGGTATGAGACATGGCATATCACATATGGATTATTGCAATTATGAATTATTGATATGAAAGATAATCATAAACAGTTTCCCTAGACACAGACAGCATCAAACTCCTCCTCCTCACCCCACCTCTGCAGGCAGTGGTGTGGGGGGCAGGCGGATTGTGCTGAGGCAGGGTGGGGCAGGCTCAGGTGGACCATCTTCGCAGCCGCTCATTCACTTCGAGCCAAGTGCCTGGATCAAACCCACACTGTGGTGTGACACAGGCCCCCAGGCTCTGTCAGTGGCAGTATCCTCCTTTCTCCCCCTATTGGGGTGTGAGGATCCATGCATGCCTCTCCACTGCCATGATCCTCCCTGGGGATGTGGATGGGGCTCTCAGGCAAAATGGCTGGGGGCTGAGAAGTGTTCCTTGTCCCCTCCTTGTGAAGGGGAGACTGTGGCCCTCCTGCTGCCCCTACCCAATGCTTTTGTCCCCCCTAAGGTATGTCCTGATATCCCAGAGCACCCACTTCAGGGAGCTCATCCTGTTGGTGGTGGAGTCTGTCACGGTAGCTTGACACCCATGTGCCCTGTTGCCCCATCCACTCTCCTGCTGCCCCACTTCCCCCATCCTTGGGCGTGGGGGGGCAGGCTCCAGGGGCGCTGTGTTGGGGTGTTCAGTGGATGCCATGGGACCAGGTGTGGGCACCATCTCTTGAGGTGCATAGAGACAGGCTGGCCCCACATGACTGTCTGTTGTGACACTGCTTGGGGGTCCTGCTCCCATCTCCTTCCATGGCCCATGGACAGGTGGCACCTGGGATGGGAGTGAGCATGAGGCATGTTGGGAGAGGCAGGAGCATTTGGTGGGCAAGAAGGAGGCCCAAGTGAGTAGGCGAGTAGGGCAGCCCATTCCCTATCCCTGGCTGACAGATCCTCCTCAACCAAGCATGCATTGACTCCCCCGTGTTGTCTTTGCCTAGCCATGTCCCCTGTGCTCCATCTCTCTTCCGCTGAGCCTGTTCTCCCCTTGGGTTCATTCAGGCCTCCTCCAGGGCCAAAGCACTTCTGCAGGTGAGAGGGGATAGGGGCAAATGCCTGTCGTGTCTGCCTCACCCAATACCCCGAGTCTTCCATCCAACTGTGACCTCAGATCAGATGTGGTGAGCTACTGAAATTCAACACACTAGTCAGAGGAGGAAAAGAAACTAACCAGGATTCCTTCAGTAATGGTGAGTGAACAGGGAGGAGCCCAGGGCTGAGTCCCCATCCTGCAGTGGATCATGGGAAATGTGGCATACAGAAGACCCACTCCCAGGTGCCACTATTGGGCCCCAATTCCTAGTGATCTAGTTACAGCCTATAGATTATGTGAGGCCAGTAGCGGCCCTCAGTGTACCAGAACTGAGTCTTCTCAGAGTTGGGTTACTTAGAAATGCAGCTCAAGGTGGGTGGTAAACTCTGGCTAAGGCTAAATATCGGCAACAAGTATTGTAAGGGAAAGTAGAGAAGAACACTGAAGAGAGAGTTCAAGGGTGTGTGAACCCATTAAGAGGTAAATGAGTGGTGTCAGTGCAGTCTTCCCAGGGGATACAACCAGATGGATTCAGTCAACTGGCTGAGGCCGACAGAACTCCCTCACTCTTTCTGCAGGTGGAGTGTTGGGAGGGGGCTGCCACCTGGATGGCCCTGGCTCCTGTTGGGCACATTTCCACAAAGACGGTTTGCCACAACCAGCTCTGAATTGGCTATGAAGGCCAGGCAGGCAGGTGGCTTGCTGCTTCACAGCAGGAAGTGTTACAACCCCCAAAGCAGCAGCTCTTGCTGCATCCCAGGGCCAAGGGAGATGACCACTGCCACACCTTCCCTTATGGCCCCCTGTCCCCCTTGCTTTCATGGGCAAGGTGCAGCATGGGGGCTTGGCAGGGAACAGGCCCCCCCCCCACTCCCAGTGCGACTGTCAACTAGGGTGGACTGTCCTCAGTGTGCCCCAAATATGTCACGCTGCTGTATGGGGAGGGCCACACCAGCATGCCTGGGGTCTGCAGCAATGTCAGCCACCTACCTAACCCATCTTGAAACATGGATCAAGGAGTCTAACACGTGTGCAAGTCATGGGCTTGAACAAAAGCCCATGACACGATAAAGGTGCAGGACAGTGTGCACTGGCTGAGATGGGATCACAAGGCCACTGACTTGTGGAAGGCATACCATTCGTCCATCTCACTAGCCCCTTCACTAGCTAGGGAGTTGGAACATAAGCGTACATGCTATGACCCAAAAGAACTGTGCCTGGGCAGGGTGAAGTCAGAGGAAATTCTGGTGGAGGTACATAGCGGTCCTGGTGTGTAAATTGGTCATCTGACCTGCGTAAAGAGGTGGAAGACTAATCAAGCCATCTAGTAGCTGGTTCCCACCAAAGTTTCCCTCAAGATAGCTGGCACTCATCTGTCTCTGCAGTTTTATCTGATAAAGCAAATGATTAGAGGTCTCGGGGGCCGAAGAGATGTCAACGTAGTCTCAGACTTCAATTGTGTAAGAAGCCCAGCTCGCTGGCATGGAGCTGGGTGTGGAGTGCAAGTGCCTAGTGGGACGCCTTTGCTAAGCAGAACTGGTGCTGCAGGGTGAACTGAATGCTGGGTTAAGGCACGAATGCTGATGCAAATCATACCCCAGAAAAGGTGTTGATTGATATAGACAGAAGGATGGTGGCCATGGAAGTTCGAAGGAGTGGGTAACAGTTCTCCTGTCAAATCAACTAGCTCCAAAAACGGATGGTGCTGGAGTATTGGACCCATACCCAGCTATTGCTGGCAATGAGCACCATGGGGGCTACATTGTGGTGAGTAGGAGGGCCACTGAGGTGTCCCTTGAAGCCTCGGACTTGGGCTTGAGTGGAGCCACTGCAGGTGCAGATGGTGGTGGTAGTAACAAATAGTCAAATAAGAACTTTGAAGGCTGAAGTGGAGAAGGGTTCCAAGTGAACAGCAGTTGAACATGGGTCAGTCAGTCCTACGAAATAGGCAAGCACCATTCTAACGGGAAGGATGAGGGCTCCTGTTGCCCTCAGCTGATCGAAAGGGAGTCAGGTTTAGATCCCTGAATCTGGAGTGGCAGAAATGGGTGCCATGAGGTGTCTCTGTGAGGTAAACCAACTGATCCCAGAGAAGATGGTAGGAGCCCCAGGAAGAGTTCTCTTTTCTTTGTGAAAGGCAGCATGCCCTGGAATGGGTTCACCCGAAGAGAGGGGGCCTGAACCATGGAAAGTGTTGCCGTTCCAGTGGCATCTGGTGAGTTCTCACTCGTCCTTGAAAATCCGGGGGACATGGTGTAAATCTTGCACTGGGCTGTACCCACACCTGCAGCAGGTCTTTAAGGTGAAAAGCCTCTGGCATGTTAGAACAATGTAGGTAAGGGATGTCAGCAAGCTGAATCCATAACTTTGTGATAAGGATTTGCTCTAAGGGTGGGGCTGTGGAGCTGAGGTGTGAAGTGGGGCTAGGTGCAAGCTGCAGCTAGACAAGGCGCCACCCTCTCTGTCGGGCAGCGGCAGGGCTGGTGCTAGGGTTTCTGGCACCCCCTGCAATCTATAAAGCAGCGCCCTCCTCCCCCATTAGTATTAATCAGTTTGTTATTATAATAAGAAAATTGCAGTGAAGGGGTGAATGCATATTTATTTGAAATAAAAATAAGTACTGAGCAGTAAACACTTATCATTATATGAACATCAAAAAAGCCAGTTTTTTAGTTCTTTAATTAAAAAGGAAAGGTTTTACGAAAGGTTACAATATCATGAAAATGATCGCTCGCCACTTGCCACGCTGACAGGAATTGTCAGCAATATTCTTAGGGAAATGCTCAAATTTGGAAATGAGAGGTTATTTCAATAAATTTGATAGTTGCATAAGGATTATGGAATTGGTTTAGTTTGGACTTTAACAGATCTTTAAAGGCGCATAGCTCATCATATAGTTTGATTACATTGATGTCCTTATTATCACCGACTGATAAACAAAGTTGCAAATCATTGCAGTGCTGTTGGAGCTTTTCGTGGTCAGTTTCAGCAAGTTTATGTTGTATAAAAATTCAAATAGATTGTTGTGTTAACTGTTCAAATCTTTCATTGAGGGAAGTCATTGCAACATCTAAAATTGTAAAGAAGCAGCAGCAAGTTATATCAAATGAGTACTTGAGATTAGAGCCCTGCACGGATACAAATAAGTGGATCCATATCCGACCTGCATCCACAAGAAATGGTCTGTGGATATCCTTGTTGTATCCGTGGATGCGGATATAAGGTGGATACCTTTGGATATCCGCGGATTTGCAGGGCTCTAGCTCTGTGCAGATAAAAATATGTGGATCCATATCCAATCTGCATCCGCAAGAAATGGTCCACGGATATCCATGTTGTATCTGCGGATGTGGATATAAGGCGGATATGTGTGGATATCCGCTGATTTGTAGGGCTCTACTTGAGATCTTTTCAGGGGGAAAAGGCAATATGCTGCATTTATCACAAATAAAAACAAAATGATATCTAACTTATATCTATGCACCCTCACACACTCATCCACGCACCCAAGCATATCAGACAATGTTCTGCAGTCTGTGTTATTACCAGTCCTGATGGTGCTGTTGCTGGAGTCTGTGCTAGTGCCTGTCACTGGAGTTTGTGGCAGCTGCCTGGCCAAGGAAGCTGGACAAGAGGAGGAGCAGAGTCTTTGTCAGGTAAGAACCAACACTCCTTTCTTCCAGGTGGTGTTCAGAACACTTTTCCCCTTTAGTGTTTGGATCTCACCCAGTCTTTATAGCTTTCTCATGCCAGTCCAGGTGCTCTGTGTGACTATTAGTCATTGGCTGCTTTTGGGGTAGACAAAGCAGGTGGCCACCGAGGGCCCCAAGCAATAAGGGCCGTGTCTTCAATTTGGTGGGCAGAAATGAAAATATAGAAAAATATAGAAATTGTTCCCATCTAGCAGAGATAACAGGGCTAGAAGCCTAAGCACTTTTCATTCTTGGCTCATCAAGGCAAGCTATCATTAGGATCTGTGCTTCATCTGAATGGCAGATTTTACCATTATCTGCCCATCATCTTCACACTGACATGCTAAAAAAGCAGACACAAGCACTAGACAGCACAAAAGCAGGAACTTTTCCAGTGGCCTCAGGTTTTAGTTCCTCAGTGTGGCCATTTATTCTGCCATTTTTTAATTTTGTAAAATATTGCCTTTTCCTTTTTTACATGTTCTTTTGCCTTTATGACAATTTTTACTTTGGCTTTGTTTAGCTCAGATTACCAGGTTGGGCCACATAGGCTGCTACATCTAAATACAGTGCTTCCCTTAGGCAATCATTACACCTGTGTGTGATGTCTGTGCTATATGTCTTTCTTTTGGAAACTAACTTTTTAGCTAGTTCTGTACTTACTATTTAATATTTCTGAGAGGGCCAGAGTATTATAGACTTGAGTACTTCAGAGAATTTCATTGAAATTTGCTGTTTTTCATTTATAGCTACACACTAGAAACCTTCTTTTCACTTATTTTTATTTATTATAATTATTTGTAATAATGGCTAGTGCACATAAACCCAAGCCTATATGAAAAATTTGTGTAATTTGACTGCCAATATTTTAAATGTGGTATTTTAGTTATATTTGAGCCATAACTAATGTTTCTACTTTTTGTCTATTAATTAATGCTCAAACCTTTAAAAAAAAATAAATGTTCACTTTAACTTTATTGTTCAGCATTAGCTTATTTATGTTTAGTGAAAGATGATCAATTTACACACATCATGATGGGAAGATCTTTAAAAATATTGTACCCAAGAATAATCTAGGCGTTCCAGAGGGATAGTCATGTTAGTTTGGTTCAGCAAACAAACAAGGGTCCTGGGGGGGGGTATGGGATAGTTCGGGGTGCAGGGGTGGACTGGGGTCACAGGGAAGGTAGCAGTGGGGGCCCCACAATGGGTATTCACCTAGGGCCCCCAGTTGCCTGAGGCCGCCCCTGCTGTTAGTTGTGGACCTGACCTCTAGCTTGGTTTCTTGATTAGCTCTATTGTTTTGCTTCTGGGGTAGATCCTTCATTCCTTTGGTTTTATGGGTGTATTCACATTCTCCAGCGATTGAGATGGGCTTCTCACTTCATCTGGATGAGCTTAGCAGCATGGAGCTGTTCACACACAGTTGATCAGAACAAGCTGGCAGTTTATGGCTGGTTCACACATACATCCACCCTCCATTCACACATTATACCTATTCATTCCTACTCAACATGGGGTACATTGGTATGCAGTTTCTACATTTACAATGTGGAGTATGGCATGTTACAGAGATTGCAGGAAAAGTGGCATTATACCCAGAGCTTAAGGATAGATAGGCACAAATTTAAACAGCATTACAAGCTGGGCCTGAGTGGCTCAGGGGTAGGGTTACCAGATACCAAAGCATGGAAAGGAGGACAGGAAAGTACAAAAAGGAGGACATTAGAGGACACAAACATCTGGGGCCCTGCCTAGGCCCTGTTCATCCACCCAGTCACAGCCCCCTCCCCTCAATGCTTGCCCCATTGATCACCCAACTCCAGCGAAATCTGTCTAGCCCCTAGTACAGTGTGAGATGAATTGCAAGAACAGCAGCTCA
Source organism: Podocnemis expansa (assembly GCA_007922195.1). NCBI lineage: Eukaryota > Metazoa > Chordata > Testudines > Podocnemididae > Podocnemis > Podocnemis expansa. The sequence continues at coordinate 135,482 of ML683393.1, read as the reverse complement.
GGAATATTAGAGGAATGGCTTAAGTATTTTTCATCTTCACATAAAAGTAACCATAAAGCCAGCCACTTTAAGAAGTCACAAAATTAAGTATTTAATATTTATATCAAGGTGTAAGGACAATCATGCTGCAGAACTCCTACCCAGATTGATATTTTTACACTGTGAGTTGCAAATGGAAGCAAACCTCCAATTAATTTAACATAGTAATTATGGACAAGATTAAAATCAGTTTTAACACAGTAAGTTCTTCACAGAATTCACTCTCATTGTTTGAAACATGGAGGGGCAGGCCCTTGACTCCATGAAGTCTAGCTGAATTTGAGTTGTTGGCTTCTAAAGGAAAAGTAATCTCTGTTGGCAGTATTCTCCAACACTTGAAATTAGGGAAGGTGCAAGGGGAGGTTTTGGGGGGTGCTCACTGATTTGGTCTAACACTGTTACTAGCTGACAACTGGAAGGGGGTACAGGAGGGGTGTAGGGAAATCCCTGTCTCAGTTTGGAACCTCACTGTGCAGTATTTAAACCAAAAAAACAAAAACAAAATCACAGACAAGCTGTTTGTTTTACACACACAGGCAAGGAGAACTGCCTGAAACATAGCCTTTTACATAAAATGTAAATTTCTATATATCATATCCTACTATCTCCGCCATAAAGCACAGATAGAGATATGTATTTGATGACAGTTGACATTTTCTGTTTGCTTTTATGTGAAATACATGTCAAATGGGGGGAAAAGGAGAATGAGATGTGTTTGACTATTAGATGTTTCTGTCACCCAAGATGACAGCACCTATTTTTAGATGCCAAAATCAGTTTTTTCCTACATATACCAAAAGAAACAAATCTCCCTAAAAATAAATAAAATTAAGCATAGAATAGATAAGAAAAAGGCAAAACCAAGCTGCTTGTTTTCTGTGATTTGATAAATTATTAACAAATGAACAAAAATTGCAATCAAAATTTCCCACTACTTCATCTAAACTATAGGATCAGGCCCAATCCAGCAGCTACTTTAGAATATATTATCACTTGCACATCTGTGTATCTTAATAAAATTTTAGGACAAATGTACAGCAGACTAATCTCATCTTGGAAAGTAGAAGAAAATTGAAAAATCACAGTGAGAAAAGGAAAATCGTATGCATTCAAATCTCCTCACAATCCAAAGGAACTTTCCTTGACCTGTAAACAAAAGATTTGTTGCAAAAAGCCAATGCCAATTAGCAGGACTAAAGATCTGGCTTATCTGAGCGATTAGAGAGAGAAACCTCCCCAGAACTTTAAGCAGGGCAGCAAAGCAAAAAGCGAAGAAGCAGCCCCAGGTCTGTCTCTGGACACCGCAGAGACCCCATAAAGCTGAAGAAAAGCCCCAGCCCCTCCAAAAAATAAGATCAAGCTTTCCCCAAAATGGACAGGGAGCGAGAGGGGAACAGACCTGAGCTGGAGACTGGAAAGAAGCTAGGGGTGAGGAGCAGAAGCAACCAGGTAAAGCAAAACTACCTCCACGGGGCAGCCAGCCCCACCCCTGACAGACCCAATTCTCTTCACTCTCAATATGCATACAGCCGCCCAGCAAGGGATCGTCTCCTAATTCCCAACTCCACCAACAGCTTCAGCAGAGCTGAGAGGCAGGGGAACATGTTGTGGAGCTGCAGGCTTCTGCGCTTCTATTTTTTGAGCACTGCCCTGGCCACTGGCAAAAAGCCGGACAAAATGCACTTTTTCTTCAATGCCTGGAGGACGGAGGACAGCAGGGCAAAAGGGAGGACATGTCCTCCTTTTGCTGGACTTCTGGTAACTGTACTCAGGGGCAAGTGCTGCTTCTCCTGCAGTCTAACTGACGCCCCCAAAGGGCAGTGGTTTGAGTCTACTGCTCCCCAACACCAGAACCAGTATGGACAAGCGCTGCATAGTTTCAATCCCATGGAATCTAAAACAGTCTTTGAGGTTACTGCTCTGCTCAGGAGACGTGGCTAAGAGCAGGGAATGTATCATCCATCAAACTGAGCCCTTGCTGTCAATAAGTATGAGTGACAGTGTGTGCCATCCGCTTCCCAAAGCATACTGAGCAGAGAGGACTTTTCCCTGTGTCCTTTTCTAATCTCGAAAGTCCATGGACAAGAAATACACACGTCTTCAATTTTCTACACAGCTCTGCTCTTCTTTACTTCTGCTGCTGTAACTGTGATGCTTTATGGGACCAGCTTGAACCAAAAGCAAATGAGGAAACATTTTCTTTTATCAAATTCCAAAGGGGCAGCTGTGTTAGTCTAGTAAAGCAAGGAGTCTTGTGACACTTAAAGACTAATGGATTTATTTATTGCATGAGCTTTCTGATTTGCTGTTGCAGTATGACCTGATCCCATGTCTTACACTCTCCTGCATTTATTTTCATCCCATTATGTAAGTTCCCCCATCTTCAAAGCATCTGATGAACTGGGATTTTTCTCCTACTCAAAGAGTTCATTTGGAATCATCTGGTGGTGTGCCTCTAATTAATTAAAGGTAGCAAGGTGTGCCACAGCAGAGAAAATGTTGGAAACCATTGGACTAAACAGAGCAGCAATCTGCTTCTAAGATGTCTCTTTAAAGATCCTCATGTAGTAAAACTAAGTCAGTTTAATTCAAAGAAAGTCTGTGCTGATCTTTAGGGGATTTAAAGTTCAATACTAGAAGCATCAAATCTTCCTTGCTTCATTTACAAGTGAATGACCCCAGATCACCCCCTCCCCTGCCTCATTAACAAGAGAATACAAATCAATAGGTCTGAGAGTTTCTCTCAAGCAAAAACAAGCAAGGAGTTTTGTGGCATGTAACATCAGCACACTATAAGCATTGCAACGGGATGCCCCTCCAATGCCCCCCGCCCCCCCCCCCCAATGCTGACCTTGCTTACCGTCTTCTTCCAGCTCCGGGCAGCGGTGACTCCAGACACAAGCCGGGCCCTTCCTGTGGATTGCTCCAGCTGCTGAAGGCATTGCTCATCTCTCTCCCTCTGTGGGGACAGGGTGGCCAGCATTGTGCCTCAGCTGGTGCCTAGCAGCTGACTTAGAACTGGTGCAGACCAGGGAAACCCGACTGTTTAATTAAAATGAAGAATCATGAAGGCCCTCTGTGTGTGTTGACAATACGTGGTTTCCGCCCAGGGCTCTGAATGTCAAAGAGAAGAAATTGCCACCGAAAAAGGGAGTGGATTGTTGGCGCCTCTCCACACCAGGAAATGGTGGGGTGGGGTGTCCCTCCTGAAGGTTGTTGGATTCTCACGAGCTTTAAGTTCTCTATGACCTATAATGCACCTGCTGCTGAATGGCACAGGTCTTGCAACTGCCTGCTTATCGCTGATTGCCCTCAGCTTGTTATTGACATTTGGCCAGACAGATGAGGCCTGTCTGTCTCCCTATGACGTGGCTTGCTGTTGGTGTCCAGATGGCTTTAGTTACTGGGGCAGTAATCCTCAGCCTCCCTAGGGCTCTTGGTGGACTGCACATATATGGAGTTGAACAGGTCTGCTGTTCTCTCCCATAGGCCTTGTGGCTGCACCCCGATGGGGGAACCTCTCTTGTAGGCACTGTTAGCTTTGCATCTTGTGGAGAGGCCCACACAGCACTATGTGTGTGGGGACCCTGGATGTTTGTGCTGAAATTACATGCAGTGGAGGGTTGAAAGGGCCACCCATGTCCTGGGCTCAGGGCACAAATAACCCGAACAAGGGACCTTGACCCTATTGCCTTGGTTCATTGGCCAGGTGGTAGTATCAGTACAGTGAAAAACAAAAGTGGTGGGGGCCTTAACATGTGCCCAGCTTAGCCCTTCATGAACGGCTATATATATCTGTGGTTATGGCATTATTGCCTGACCACTGCGTTGAGAATTACTGAGGATGCTCTGCTAAGACCTATGCCAACACACGCCACTTCAGAGGGATTCTGAGTGGCAAGAATTCTGCTTACCGTGCAACGAGAGCCTGTCCTCATGTGATGACACTGCATGTGCCAGGAAGCCTATAGTGTGGCCCTAGGTGGAGCCACTGACTTTTGCACCCTGTTTCTTGACCATGCTGTCTCCCCACCCCTTTTCAGGGATCCTTGTGATGATTAGAACATCATGCTCAAAGTCACTCATGAGTGCAAAAAGGGGTAGGGTGGGCCACCCAGCTCTGACCATGGAAACTCGTATAACTTAAAAAAGAAACCTGCAAGGATTTGTAAAAATAGCCAAATGCCTTGTTCTCTAATTAGTAATGTGCATGAATGGATGAACAAGATTCCTACTGTCCCTACCTACTATGTAGTGAAACCACAGCCAAGGGAATTGGCTTGGCAGAATCAGTGGGGAAAGAAGACTCTGTTGAGCTTGACTCTCGTCTGTGAAGAGACATAAGAGGTGAAGAATACGTGGGAGGCCTCTGGGCCAGTGGTGAAATATCACTATCCTTATTGTTTTTTCACTTACCAAGTGAGGATGGGGGGTGATCCCTGAGGGGCTCTCACTTCTGGCTCCAAGCACCTGTCATGACCTGGTCTGGGGACAGTGTCAGGTGGGGAGTATGACTGGGACAGTACACCTGTCAAACTGTAACATAAGTGTCCTAACGTGAGCTCAGGGAGGACAGAAATCTTCTGTGGAGCAGAAGGGCAAAAGCTTGCTTGATCTTGATTTTTGGTATGAATACAGACCATGAAAGCAGGACCTCACAAAACTTCTGACTTCTTGGGTTTTAAGCAGGAGGTGTCAGAAAAGTTACCACAGGGATAACTGGCTTGTGGCAGCTAACTGTTCATAGCAACGTCACGTTTTGATTCTTCAATGTTGGCACTTCCTATCATTGTGAAGCAGAATTCAGCAAGTGTTGATTGTTCACCCACTAATAGGTAACGTGAGCTGGGTTTAGACCGTCACGAGACAGGTTAGTTTTAGCCTATTGATGATATGTTGTTGCAATAGTAATCCTGCTCAGTATGAGAGGAACCACAGGTTCAGACATTTGGTGTATGTGCTTGGCTGAGGAGCCAATTGGGTGAAGTGACCATCTGTGGGATTATGAATGAACTCCCCTAAACTTAATGATACAGCAGAACCATGGAGCCTTAGTTGGCTCCAGATAGTTGGCCCCCTTCCCCAGGGTGGGGGTGGGGGCTCAATGAGGGGAGCCATTGGTGTCAGGACCAGAGCATGGCCAGAAGGGAGCCACCTCTCACCCACAGCACACTGCAGGTTCATGGGGAAGCTGGTGCTAAATCATTCCTAGACAGCCTGATTCTGGGTCAGGGTTTCATGCATAGCAGAGCAGCTACCTCACTGCGATATATTGAAAGTCAGCCTTTGACACAAGACTTTGTCTTTTTCTCCTCCTCTCTGGGCAAAGGCGGGCAGAGGGGACCCTCACAGGATGGTCCTGCAACAAAGGGAGGTGGGCAGTGTGACACATGGCAGAGAAGGATCCAGCTGCCTCCCCCTTCCTTCTCCTGGACGCCCTGGGGTTGACTTGGTGGCTGGTGGGCAGAAGGGGCTATGACTTTGTCTCTTTTCCCTTGCCTCAGGGCTTCCCCTGGCAAAGGCATGCAGAGGGGACCTTCTCAGGAGGGTCCTGCCACCGTAGGAGGGTCTGGCCAAATCCTGTCTACTTCTCAGGGACCTGGGTTGACCTGGTGGCTGGTGGGCCCTTGGAGGTGGAGAGGGCAACCCCTTTGGTACAGAATGGATAGGCACACCCCTTTCTTCTCCCCTTCTCCTGGTCGGAAGCCACCTGCAAAAGACCTAAGAGGATGGCATGGAACATCACAGGTCAGTTCATCTACTCCATTTCCCCCAAAGAGTTGGAGGGATGGTTGGGCTGGCAAACCTGTGGGGAACAAAATGCACTAAGTCCCCCAGGGGCATCTGCTCGACCTGTCAGGAGAAAGCACCAAGTGTGCCTTGGCAGCAGGTCAACCCATTTCCTTCCCCTATGTAGACTGATCTGGTGGCTAACAGCTAGCACTGTCCACTATGGGTTTACCTGGTGGCCCATTGTCCAGCCAGCCATGGATTTCCCTTTTCAGGCCCAGGCTGGGCAGTTTCAGAGCCAGGCCTGATAGCCCACCCTGAGTACCTTGGGGGTCTAGGCTTAATGGTCCATCCCCAAGCAATTTAGGAGTCTGGGCTTAAAAGTGCACCCCCGAGTGCCTCGTGAGTTTGGGCTTAGTAGTCACTCCCCTGGTGGAGCTCAGGAAAGTCCCACCAGCCAGCATGTCAACTCACTGTCCCCTGTGGGTTGACCTGGTGGCCTGTTGTCCATCCAGCCGTGGTTTTCCCTTTTCAAGCTTGTGTTTAATGGTCCAGATGGGGAGTTTCTGGGATCAAGCTTAATAGCCCACACTGAGCACCACAGGTGTCCAGGCTTAATGGTTCATCCCCCAAGTACCTCGCAAGTACAGGCTTAATAATTGTTTCTCCAGTGGAGCTCAGGAAAGTCTGTTTGGCCAGTACATCAACCTGCTTTCCACAATGGCTAGACCTGGCGGCTGCTGGCCAGCCAGCACGTCAACCCCCTGTCCACTATGGGTTGACGTAGTGGCCTGTTGTGCGGCTGGATACGGTTTTCCCATTTCAAGCCTGGGTTTAATGGTCCAGGTGGGATGGTTCTGGGGCCAGGCCTAATAGCCCACTGCAAGCAGCACAGGGGCTGGGCTTAGTAGTCACCCCTTCCGGCCAAGCTGAGTAAAGGGCCTACTTGACTGCAGCTTCATCTCCAGTACAGGACTGAGGGCCTGGTGTGCCCCAAATGTTTTGGGGGCCAGAAATGCCTCTGACAAGAGGCTTCCAAATGAGCAGAACAGTTAGGGATGACTTCTGTCTTCTCTCTTGTCTGTGTGTCTCCATGGACTGGAGGTTATCCCTAGATTATCCATAGACTACAGCACTGACTGCACTGTACATAGTGGAAACACTCTGAATTGTAATCTCATGGGGGCTCACCCCCTCCCTTTTTCCTTTGTCTGAGAAAAGCTAGTCCAAAGAATCTCAGACTATGCCAAGGAAAATCTTCTGCTGCATTAGGTTCAGTATATCGACAGGTTCACAAAGACACATTGGGTTAGAATTATAAATGTGTGTTCTCTAATGCTCAGCTTCACATGTTAAGCCCAGCTGAATACTAAAGCCACCCTTTCTCAGGGTAGAAATTTAAAAACGTACTGCCACCATCACAAACTGGTGCCCACTATTAATTAGAGCTGAGCCAAAGGTGCCCACTTGGGGTACGGGCCTGCAGCCAAACATTCTTTGAATTGCCAGCATTCAGATTTGGGCTTTGTTTTGGCACACTGTGTTTCTGGGACAATTTCCAAGAAGTTTAACTGAGCCTGTGATGAGCAGTATCGTATGTACACCCTCAGTGGAGCCCAGGGATGGAATTCTGAGAGGGACAACTTCCTTACTTTTCCTTCCCCACCCCCTTACCAGCTCAGCTCCATTAACCAGTGCACGAGCTCCACCCACTCTCCTTGCTTCTGTTGTTGGGGTGGGGAGTGCTGAATGCGCAGTCCTTTCTCTGATCCTTGCTGTAACGTGTGGAGCAATAACATGGCAATTCATGGAGGTGACTTTTGCTGTGCTATGCGACTGTGTTGGGCTGATCTTGGTCTAGCCCAAGTGGACTCTGGGCAGGAGTCACTGCATTATATGCTCTAATCTGTGTTGCATGAGGTCAAACTAGATGAGAGTAATGGGCTTTTCTAGTTTTAGCAATCTACTGATCTTTCTGAAAGGACACTGCAAGATATTCCAAGCTTTTCAAGTCAGGGCCTAGAGTTTTCACATGGATTCTTTTTCTGTAGGACACATTGTTGCTCAGTGGGATGGGAGCAACCATTTCCTATGAGTCTCTTGCACACAAAAACTAAATTTGACAGGTTATGTGTCCAATCAGCATTAAGCCCAACGTTCTCTCTAAGCTGATGATGCAGCAGAGCAACTTATGGATGCAGCTGAGCAAGTTCCTTCCCAGTTCCCCGACTCAGGACCGAGCCACTGGACCACTGACCCTTGGCTCTCCAAGTGCATCCATAACTTGCTCAGTTGCATCATCAGCTTAGAGAGGGAACATTGCTTTCTTGCCGCATCACACAGTGAGGACAATCCTCTGCTTCTGCTTCTGCCCTCCCCGACCTGTGCCTTCTCCCTGTGCAGCACCTCCCTGCCTGCTTTCCCTTGGTGCAGTCCCCCTATTATGCCTATGCCAGAGTCTGAGTGAGGACCGACCCCTTCTTTCCTCCCTAACCTGCTTGCTTACCACTTAACCCCTTTCCCCTTACCTGGCTACCCAGCTGATGCTATTGTCTGCATCAGGGGTGGCCAAATTGATGGAACTCAAGAGCCACACAAGTTGATTATTAAAACTTTGAGAGCTGCACAGAGTTATATAACAATATATTTTTACCTACTCCAAAATTACTAAGTTTAAAATTCATTGCACAGTTTAATTTTATTGTAAAAAGAGGGCAAATATTGATCCTACTAATGTCAGATTCTAATAATTACTTAAGGTTACCATGAAAACTAGGCCTATACACTAAAAACAGCTGTTCTCGATGTAGAAGACTGCAGCTAGTGGCGAGATTTTTAAAATCTGGGCAGTAACTTGTCAATGCAGTACAGTAAAGCTTTCTTAGGTGCTGATCTCTAAGTATTACACAATGTTTCAATTTAACAAATTTCATTGTGGAACACAATGCTTCAAGCAGTAAATTGTGCCAAAAATTGAAAGTAAACTGCATTGTTTAAAACTTTTCTTTTTGGTATTTTTGTTTCCTAGTATTCCACGTCATGTTTAGGACTTGTAAAACATGATTTTATTTTAACAAACATTGAACAGCATTAGGGCCTATGATAAAAATCTAAACATGCCACTGCTTCCCCTACCATGCCTTGCTTCTTCCAGTCTCTGACCATGCTGCCACTTTCCTTTCATCTCCAACCATGCCACACTCTTCTCCCCTCCGCCCCCGTCTGACCACGCTGCAATTTCTCTGCTGGCACCAGCCATGCCACATTTTTCCCCCTGTCCCGGAAAATACTGCTGCTTCCCTGCTGGCCCTGACTATGCTGCTACTTCCCTACCATGCTTCCCTACTGGCCCTGGCCATGCTGCTGGTTCCCTGAGAGCTCTGACCATGCCGCACTTTCCCTGCATCTCTAACCATGCCACCGCTTGCCTGCCAGCCCCGAACACACCGAGCTTCCCTGCTGGCCCCAACCATGCGGCCGCTTCCCCATAGTCGCTGACCATGTTGCTGCTTCCCCAGGGGCGTCACTGGTGCTGGGCACACCCGGGCACGTGCCCGAGCTCCAGTGCCAGTGCCCCGGATCTCCGGCTCAATTGGGCCGGAGATCCAGGGGCCTGCCACCTGTGGTGGCATGGCACCGTGCGGGCCTGTCCCTGGCTAGGGGGTGGGGCCTGCAGGCCAGGGGCGGGGCCTGGGCCCATGCCCCGGGTCCCTCGCCCCCCCCAGTGATGCCTTTGCCCTTCCCTGCTGTCCCTGACCATGTGGCCACTTCCCCTCTGTCCTGGACCATGCCACACTTCTCCCCATTGTGCATGGCACTGGGGAGGTATGTGTTCGGAGTCAAGTAGGGCCTGCAGCTGTCAAACTTTTATGGGGGTTAGTGTTGCCTGTGTGGGTGAGTGGAGGTGGCTGCTCCACTGCTCACCTGTGCAGCCTACAGGGAACATTGTTTAAGCCCTTGGAAGTGTGCAGAAGAAGAATGACTAAACAATCTTCTCTGAAGTCTTTCCTGTCCCAGAAGTGAAAAAAGGCAGAAGACTTTGGATGTAAAACACAGGCTAGGTAGGGAGTGGAGGGTTTTGATTTGTGGATTGTTTGTTCGGCTTCTATAAGTTAGACAGGGGAGTACACGTTGTATGGCATACACCTCCATAGAAGGGAGAAGCAGTCTCCAAAGGGACAGTCTGACTGGAGCAGTCAGGAGAAGACATTCCCAAATTGCCGTGAAGCCAGTGCTAGGAGCTTGGTTAACAAAGTGGAAGAACTGCAATTGGATATTTATTGTCATAAATTCAATTGAGCTGGTTTTCCTGAAACCTGATAGAATGACTTGCTTTATTGGGATAGGAAAATCAATGGCAGGAATCTATTTAGGAAACATGAAAGGGGCAAAAGGGGAGAGGGAGTGTCACTCTTTGTGAAAAAAAAAAGTATTATCTATTCTCAGTCATTGATAATTCAGAAGAAAAGTGGACAACTGGGTATTAGTTAGTGTCTGCTGCAGACAACCAATCATGCTATGGAGCAAACTGACCTCTGATTTATGCATCGATGCGCACTATCCAGCATAAAATGATAGATGAGTATTTCCTGGGTGACTTCAATATCTCAGTACTCATCTTGTCAGTACTAAAATTTCCTTGGAATTTTGAAACTTTAAAGATGTCTGTTTCCAATTTTACATGTTTTAAAAATCAGTTGGTCCAAAGAACATGCATCCAAAGTTTTAAAAGAGCTGATGGAGGAGCTTACTGGACCTTTCATGCTGATTTTCAAAAAGTCTTGGAGCAATGAAGAAGATCCAGAAGACTGGAAGAAAGTAACAAACCATTTCTTGAAAAGAGTAAAGGGGATTGTAGGCATGTCAAGCTGAGATTGACTGCAGCCAAGATAACACAGCAACTGGTCCAGGACTCAATTACTTAAAAAAAAAAAAATGAAGAGGGATAGTATAATTAGGGCATGTCAATAGAAAATAGATCCTGTGAAACTAACTCAATTGTTGGGTTGTTTTTTTTTTTTTTTTTTTGAGATTACAAATTTGGCTGATGAAAGTAGTAGTATTGACATAGGGCATGTCTACATTTAACAGCCTACAGTAACACAGCAAGTGCCCTGCATCTCAGGGCCCTTCCATGTAGACAGCACATTCACTGATGGGAGGGGTCCTCCTGTTGGATTAGGTTATCCATCTGCCAGAGAAGTGGTAGCTAGGTTGACAGAAGAATTTTTCTATAGACTTAAGACTGTCCACATGACGACTTAGGGCTCAAGGGTTTGGATTTTTCGCATCCCTGACATGTAGTTAAATTGGCCTAATCTTCTATTGTAGACCAGGCTTTAGACTTCTGTACATCTTTCAAGCAGGAATTAGTTCAAGGAAGTTCTTATGGCCTGTGTTGTACAAGAGCTCATATTAGAGGCTCATAACAGTCCCTCCTTGCATTATAATTTATTCATTTGCAAATAAAATGGTGGGTGAATTCATTTATAGTCTCTCTGTTTTGGAGAGCTGTTCCCAGGAAAACACCTTTTATAACACTGTTGTAGCGAATGGGACCTGAGGTTCCTTGAGGTGATAAAATCCACAGAGGCAGAGGAGGCCTGTTTATAAGTAACTTTATTCGAATAAAGGGAGCACACAGAGTGGGGGAGCCACTCAGTGAACTCAGCCAGTGTTTAGCCTAGCAGCTCTTTTATTCCCTAATACCAGCCGCAGGGTTCCCTCTCCCTTTCCCCATTGGCTAGGGTAGTCAGGAGGTACAGACTTTCCATTCCGCCTACTTCATGTTCTCCTTAACATGTGCCCCCCCCGTTACATACATCGCATGTTGCACAAAGCAATAATTATGCCTCCCCTGGGTGTGCAAGTAAATATTCATAAGCTTATTAAGCCTGCGTACTCCTCCTGTGGGGGTCTTTTATACCTAGTTTGTTTACGGAAACTTGTGGTTTAACTGACAGACTGACTTAACAAGTTGTTTAGACTGAGAAGGGGGGGTGTTGTTTGTGGTTTGACAAAAACAGGTATTCAAGAGCAGAATTTCCTTCACTGTGATCTGCCTTCCTTGTGTGGGAATGTTCATCTCCAGGTAAATTGGAACTGAAGCTGATAATTCCCCAAATCAGTAAGAGAATTCTGTTAATGTATCACTAGGAATGACTCAGGGAATTTAATCAAGCATAGGAGAATCCAGGTCAGTTTGTCATAGGTCACCTGAAGAGCTGATTAACAGGCACAGAGAAGTGGGAAATAGACACTGTCTGTAGATCTCTGACACTGTCAGGCTGGGAATGGCCAGCCAGGACACCTCAGTTACAGCTTGGATTATGGGACAGATACATAAAGGGATTTAGGAACCTAAGTCTGGGCTTTAGATGCCTACATTTCAGCTTTAGATGCTGCTGTGACTGTAAGCCACAAAACCCTGCTCAGCTGCCAGTGGACCCCATAGCTGCATTCAGTTCAGTCTGATGCTAAATATTTGCACTACTAAATTCTACACTCTGCATGTGTCTCCTGCCTCAGGGAGGTGTCCATGTGCTTTTCTCATCCCTAAAACCAAGTGTCATCCTCAGACTAGATGAAGTTAAGCCTGTAGGGGCCTGCATTGGGAGGGGTGGTTGCTGGTGGGGTGGAATTAATCGCTGGACAGGGACAGGGCAGGGATGGAGTGAACACAGACGTTCAGAAAAATTTCATCCCAGCAACACTGCTGGTGACAGCCGGGAAGCATAGGGGTAAATTTTACCCATTATCAATTGCTTAGCAGATTAAAGGAGCCCTTTCTGGTGGAAAGCCAGCAAGGACCCTGGTCATGGGAACCTTTCCTCCTCACAGCAGAAGGTGAATTGTCTGATGAGGGGTTTCAGGTCTAGCACATTGATGGATTAGCCTGTCTGTGGCAGCTCCTGCAGGGTCTGCAAGGGGAACTGTGGGCCAGCTCCTGCCCTTCCATCCAGCAATTATAGGAGACTGTAGACAGGCACTTAGGACCTGTCTCAGGCAGTGTCACTTTAGATTTCTCACAGCTGTGCCTCGGGTTGCCAGTGGGCCTACCGGGAAGGGGGACAGACAAGGGGAAATGCTAAAATGGTGACCAGTTCAGAGAGGGCCTAGTGAAGGGAAGGGGGTGTGTGTGAGAGAGAGAGACAGAGACAGAGAGACAGAGCGAACCAGCCCAGTATATCTCAGTGTTACATTATTCAGCAAGCCTTAATCGAAAGTGTGCATGGCTGCATGAAACCCAGCCATCATTGTACATCTGTAACATTCCAGTTGGCACCAAGTCCTTCAGGGATGGGTGCAGAGAGACAAATGAGATTTCATGGAAGTTTGCACAGCTGGTGAGGCATTCATGTCTCCATAATTTTTTCTGGTCTGTCAGTGACAAAGGGACAAACACAGATGATATACAAGCAAAGGTCCAAAGAAGTTCATTCACAGAGTGACATCTCAGTGGGCAGTAATCTTTTTCAGACCCTGGTTTATTTTGTAGACTGTTGCAGTTTCATTTGAAGTTCTGGAACAGCCTTCCAAGGGGATGTAATAGGGGCAAAAAACCTAGCTGGTTTCAAAACTGAGCTTGATAAATTTATGGAGAGGATGGTTTGACTGGACTGCCTCATTTGTCAATTGACTGATCTTTGACTGCTGGTGGTGGATATGCCAGTGTCCTGTGATGGAAGATTTGATGGGGTGGGTTCTGAGTTTTGACAGAGAATTCTTTTTTGTGTGTCTGACTGGTGAGTCTTGCCCACATGCTCAGGGTTTAACTGATCACATTCAGGGTAAGGAAGCAAGTCTCCCAAAGGCAGAGTGGCAAAATCTCTGGGATTTTTTTTCACCTTCCCTTTTTTTTTCCACAGAGCATGGGGCATGGCTCACTTGCTAGAGGATTCTTTGTGCTTTTAAAAGCCATGATGTGAGAACTTTAATAACCCAGTTCGAAGTAAGAGGTTAATTGCAGCAGTGGGTGGTTGAGGTTCTCTGGTCTGCACTGTGCAGGAAGTCAGACTAGAAGTAGATGATCATATTGGTCCACTCTGTCTTTAGAGTCTGTGTCTGGAAACGGAAGCTGCCTCCCAGCCCTGTTGCTTTTTCTGTCACCAAGGAACATACTGCACTGAATGCGAGGAACTGCCCCCAGTCCATAAATGAGGTAAGGGTACTTTCTCCCCATTTGTTGCATTGGCTCAGGTGAATGTTAAGCAGAAGCTGGTGAAGGAGAACATTGAAATTTCTGGGGTTTGTGCCTATGGCTCAGTTCCTATTGAAGGTGGAATGTTTTATCCACAGAAATCTGCAATCTTGAATGCTAGATACAACTTGTTCCTGGCAATGTGTTGTTTTTATGTCAGCAGTGTCTAACTGGACTCTTGCCTGCCAAACTGGTATTTGCATGAGCACAACATCCCTGCTTAGTTTTTCAGCAAGACTGCTTAGCCCAAATGATTCCTTTTGGCCAGTGTTGGGTTACAAATCCAACTCTAGTGCTAAATTCAGGGCTAACAAAATGTTGCTCCCTTATTTTATGAGCAAAGGGCAGCAGAACTGCTTAGCTTTGTTCTGGCTGTAGGGTGTCTAGTATCTGAACCAAAGTGTCTAAGGCAGGGCCTTGGATGCCAGGGCCCCGTGAAGGTTGATGGGGTGGGGACAAGTAGTCCTGGCTGAAGTGTGGCCCAAAGTAGACATGCGAGTTTGAACTAAATAAGTTCAAACTAGTGGTTAGTTTGAGCTAACAGCTTTTTTTTTTTTTTTAGTTCGAACTAACTGTTAGTTTGAATTAGCTGAGCTTTTTTAGTTTGAATTAAGTTAGTTCAAACTAAAAACAGTGTGGCTAGTTTGAACTAAGAAGTTACTTTGAACTAACTGCATGTTTTTGGTTGGAGCTAACTTTGAGTTACTTTGTTCAGACTATGCAAGTCCAACATAAAGTTTTAGGTGTAGACATAGCCATCCAAATTCTCTATCCCCATTAGATCAGATAAACAGTGATCTGCTCTACTGTCAAGGGAGAAAAAATAGTAGGTATTAAAAGGCTTTTGATATAGAGAAGAAAAGCAGAACAAGAGCCTTTCAATGACTGGGAGCTGAAACTGGACAAACCCAGGTTACTGGGCTCAATACAAGGCTAACTTAGTGAATGGCCTTCTATATTGGAGAGATGAAACTAGAGGATCTAGAGTCTTGTGCCTCAGAACTTATGACTCAACATTACCTCTGCATTTCCTGTCTTTGAAACTACTGGTTTTCTTTCCCGGGCCACTCTGAATTGTGGAGTTGGCCCCTTAACATCCTGTTTCAATAACTTCTCATGGCCCTTGATGCAAATCTTACAGAAATCAGGGGAACTATTTGGATGTCATGTCATGTGCATCTCAGGATCTTACTGTTTCAGGTTGAAACCAAGAGTTGTACAGGGCCAATGTGGGGTGAAGAAGGACTATAACAGTTTCATCTCAAAAAAGGCCCAGGATAAAGTTTGAATTTTTATCAAACATTCAGGCTGGTGTTTTTCTTCTGTGTCTGCTGATCATTTGTCCATACGATAAGTACTGGCTAGTAAGATGAAAACAAATCATCATTTTAGGTGTTTAAGGTTCCAGTTGGTACCAAACCTATGAGGAATATTGAACCACCAGGGTGGAGAGAAAGCATAAATGGCCATTTGGCAGTTTAAGAGGGCTTCAGGTCATGATTAATATGCATGCTTTGTCAGTGAGTGCAGCAGAGCAAACAGACACGATACACTAGTAAAGGTTCAGAATAGTTCATTCCTAGTTTAACAGCCCCCATCACCTTTGTGAATACAGCAGGGCAAACAGAGATGATAGACTGAGAAAGGTTCAGAGCAGTTTGTTCCTAGCTGGACAACTTCTATCACCTTTGTTAGTCCACAGCTTATTTTGTTAACTCAGAGGTACTGAGCGCTCCTATTGGCTGCTTGCCTGCACCCACTTTTGCTTTGTACAATTAAAAAAGTGAGGAGTCTGAGATCAGAGCCAGCCTAACCATATAGGTGAACTAGGCAGTCACCTAGGGCACCAGGCTTTAAGGGGCACCAAATTAAATGGAAGTGATTTTTTTCTCTATTGAAAAATATATATTAATCTGATATCTCTTATAAAAAGGCGGGGGGGGGGGGCAAAGGCATAGCTCACCTAGGGCTCCAAAAACCCTTGCACTGGCCCTGCCTGAAATACAAAGTAACCTCTGCTAAAATCCAGAGAAATTGCTTGCTCTGCCACACAAACCAGGAGTCCTGTGGCACTTAAAGACTAACAAATTTATTTATTGCATGAGCTTTCATAATAAATAAATAAACAAACAAATAAATAAATTTGTTAGTCTTTAAGTGCCACAGGACTCCTGGTTTGTTTTACTGAATTAGACTAACACAGCTGCCCCTTCCAGACTTTGTTCTGCAATGTAACTGTGGGAACAGCAACTATTTTCTTGGTCTTTTGTATCACTTGCCACTTGCCTTCTTTTTTTTTTCAGTGTGGAGAAAGAGATCACTTGAGAATGGGAAGCTGCAACCTGTCGCTTTTGCTTTTCCCATCCTCTGGAACATGCTGCAGCTGCATACAAAGGACTTTCCCCAACATATTGGGAAGGGAATTTTCTCAGGTTCAGCTGTTAGGTTTTAGGTGGGCATTAAGCAGAGCCTAGCTCAAGCCAATGACAATTCCATGTCACTCAGCTCAGAACAAACAATCTTGGATGCTCGATGTAAACTCTTTGGGATAATACACTGCTCTTGAAGTGGGCTATTAACATGAAATGGTCAGTGAACATCTCAGCGTTGGTAGGACAAAGGAGGGTGAGTAGACAGCCAGATGTATTAATAGATGTAATGGAGCATAAAAACAATATCTCTGTTAAGTGTGAAACTCTTCTGCACTTTGATTTCCTTCTTCATGCTTGAGGAAGGGCTTGATGCACTCAAAAGCTTGTGCCTTCCATCATGATAAGTGGGACGAACAAGTGTAGGAGGGAGGGCAGTCAGGACGAGCCTCCCTCCTCCAGAGCAGTTGTCCCAGTGGTTTAGCGCTCCCCCTGCTGGCCAGAGGAGGGCTCTGCAGGGACCAGGGCTGGGACCTGGAACACAGGAGGCGGGCCCAGGGGAGGGGAGGACAATATAAGGAGATGGACCAGGCTGAATAAGGGGAGACTGAGTGGGAGAGGTACTGTAATTCCTGAGAGCATTCAATCCCAGCCTGCAGATAAGCAGCCTGAGCACTGGTGGGACTTCCTGGTCTATTCCCTGCCCCAAGGGGAGGATTTGGAAGAACTGCCTGCAGCTGAAGACCTAACTGGACCCAGAATACTCCTCCTCCAATGACCTGGAGGAGCTGCCCTCAGCTGAAGACCTCCTGGACAAGGAAAGCCCTGCCAGCAATGACCTAGAGGAGTTACCCCTTACAGAAGACCTAGAGGACCTACCAGCCCTGCTCTCCCTGGGGGAAGAAGGCTGGATGTGGATCCCTCTGGCATATTACCCTGAGGACTTGGTAGGGGAGGAAAAGGGGGAACCCTGGAGAAAGTAGCCCAGGGAAGAGTGGGCCTTTCCCACTGGGGTGTGGTTGAAGCTGGTGTGTTTTGGTGGATGCACCACTGGTTTACTGGTGGCCTTACAGCTGCCAGATAGGGCCCTGGGCTGAGATTCAGTGGAGTAAGCAGGGACGTCGGTGGGGTGGGGAAAGTCCCGGGGCATGGGCCCAGCCCCACTCCCGGAGGGCAGGCCCTGCCCCCCAGCCAAAAGGCCACACCCCACTGGCCTGGGATAGGGCCAGGGGGAGGCTGCACCGCAGCCACCAGCTAACCCACGCTGCGGTGTGGCGCAACTCAGCCTAGCCTGGTGCGGCGCAACTGGAAGCGGCTGCTGGAGGCCGGGACCGCGGCCACAGCCCTGGATCCCCTGCTGGGGACGGGGCTGCCATGGCCACAGCCAGGCCCCGGATCACTAGCGGGGAACGGGGCCGCTGCAGCCACAGGCTGCTGGCCGGGTCCCGGATCCCCAGCAGGGGACGGGGCCACCGCGGGAGGCCAGCTGGTCCCCGGATCCCAGGCCTGGCCGCCGGTGGCTGCGGTGACCCTGTCCCTGGCCGGGGATCCGGGACCCGGCTGGCAGCCCGCGGTTGCAGCGGCCCCATCCCCTGCTGGGGATCCGGGGCCTGGCTGCGGCCGCGGCAGCTCCATCCCTGACTGGGGATCCAGGGCTGCGGCCGCGGGCCCAGCCTCCAGTGGCTGCTTCCGGCCGCGCGGGGCCAGGCTATGCTGAGCCGTGCCTCACCGCAGTGTGTGCTAGCTGGTGGTGGCGGTGCGGCCTCCCCCTGGCCCTATCCTGGGCCAGGGGGCGGGGCCTGCCGGGCGGCCAGATAGGCCCCAGATCCCTGGCCGGAGACACAGCCGCAGTGGCCGCAGACCGCCAGGGATCGGGCCCCGGATCCCCGGCCCAATTGGGCCGGAGAACCGCAGCACTGGCGTTGGGACCCGGGGCATGTGCCCCGGGTGCCCAACGCTAGCGATGCCACTGGGAGTAGGTGGGCCTGCATCTCCCTCCCCTGCATCCAATCCCCTGCCAACCCTGCGATATTGACTCTGCTTTAAACCACCACTGTAAATCCTTGCCTACAGCTTTGCCCTTGCCTAGACTGTGTTTGGCTGCCTTGCCCTGCTAAAGGGGGCTCACAGATGGGAACTTGGGTGCAGCCTTGCCTGACAGGGGAGCGGGAGGCCACCTGCTGGGTGGATCGCTCTGCTGCTGACCACCTACGACTTACACAAGAAAGAGAACTTCACCCACCATGTTCCTTTTATAGCCTGAGTCCTGCAAACAGCAATTGCAATGTAACTATAAAGTCTCCCAAATAAACACAGACATGATAGCAGTTAAGTAAGCTGAAGTCAAACCTTTGGTTCACCAATGTTTAAGCAGTTTTAAAATAGGCACTCTTACCTTTCATTCTGTTCTCTTCCCATTTCTGGGTATGTTTTTCAGCAGTGGAAGCAGCTCCGTTAATTCCCCCTCACTAGTTTGAATAATTTGGGGATGGAGAAGAAAAAGCATTGAGGAGCATATCCAAGAGGAAACCCAGATTATTTCATGACCATTGGAAACTGAGGCATCTGTTAAAGATTTGTGTCTTTCTGTTTGTCAGGATCGTAGCAGTTTGGTTCAGTTGTCTTCTAACTAAAGCCTTAGCTGCAGATATAACAAACTGGATTATATAATGGGAAAGTAGTGTGAAAAGTTCCACAGATGATAATGCCTGGGTCTGTCTTTTTCACATTTTTCTCCCCTCTGATCTGTGACCAGTCATATCAGAATGGGTTAGTTTGAGTGTGTTGGGTTACCAAGACACTTGTGCCTCTACTTTGTTTAGTCTCATTTCTTTCTCTGCTAGATGTCTGATATATGCTGGGGAGCTACATTCTAGAGTTTTGGCTACATGGGAATGATTGAAATCACTCCATAAACTTACAATGATTTAGAAATGACACTCATTTTTCTCTTCTCTTATTCTTCTCAGTTCTTTGCCATAGAGCCTTCATCACTGCCTTCTATCTTTGCTGGTTTCCTACTGCAGTCTTCACTTCTTTCAAGGTCAATCTCATAACTCTGTTCTGCTGATATTTTGCATTTTCTTCTTCCTGGTCAATCTCTCTTGTCTCATAGACCATGGACTCTAAGGTCAGAAGGGACCAGTGTGATCATCTCATCTGACCTCCTGCACAGTGCAGGCCTCAAGACCTCATCCACCCATTCCAGCAAAATGCCTCCAACCTATGACTGAGTTATTAAAGTCCTCAGATCATGATTCAAAGATTTTAAGATGCAGAGAATTCACCAGCAGGTGAGCCATGTCCCATGCTACAGAGAAAGGCAAAACCCTCCAGAAACCTAGCCAATCAGCCCTGAGGAAAAATTCCTTCCCAGCCCCAAATATGGTGATCAGTTAAACCCTAAGCATGTGGCCAAGACTCACCAGACAGGCACCAAGATAGAATCCATCCCATCTACCCTCCCTTCTTAGGCCACTGACACATCCACCACCAGTAGTCATAAATGAAAGATCAGTCAATTTTGAAAGTAGTCCATCCAGTCATACTGTTCCCTACCTACACTAATCAAGCTCAATTTTGAAGGCAGTTATGTTTTTTGCCCCACAGCTCATGGTATGTTGTCTCATACTGTGGGTTTTCCAGTTCAGT
This sequence comes from Podocnemis expansa, assembly GCA_007922195.1. Lineage (NCBI taxonomy): Eukaryota > Metazoa > Chordata > Testudines > Podocnemididae > Podocnemis > Podocnemis expansa. The sequence goes on along the minus strand of ML683393.1, from coordinate 115,493 downwards.
TCTGTCTTAGTATGTTGTTTGGGTCTTTCCTCCATGTATATCCTAGCCATTATTTTTGTTACAGAATTTCTTACCCATCAGTTTTATGTTCCTCCTTCCCTCTTCTTCCTTTCTGCTTTTTTTTTTTTTTTTTTCCTGATATTGACAATTTCTCTAAGGCATCTGTTAATGAGAATTTGAACTATAGATAGCAAGGTTTTATTATGACTCCACGTTTCAGCTTGATACAGTAACACCAACTTTTCAGTGCTGCTAAATATTTGAAGTTTAGTAAGGAGGCCAAGACTTGTCTTTCTCTAAATCGACTATAGAGTTTTTTGCTCTTTCGGCTTTACTACCTTTGTCTATTTCACCAGCTGTTCTTGAGATACTGCCAAGATAGGTAACATATCAAATCCCTTCTATGTCAGTGACACAGGTTATTTAAAGGCTAACAAATTTATTTATTGCATGAGCTTTCATGGCAGAAAAATTCCACTTCATCAACCACTTTGAGGATGAGGGAACTTCCAAAATGGGAGGAAAATAAATGCAGGGGAGTACAAGTTGTGGGATCAGGTCACCCTGTAACAGCAAATGAAAGCAGTTGTTAAGATTCAAACTCCAGTCTTGATTTGCAAACTTGAATCTTAACTGCTTTGATTTGCTGTTAGTGTGACCTGATCCCATGACTTGCACTCCCCTGCATTTATTTTTCTCCCATTTAGTCCAGACTAATCTAGTCAGGGTCTACACTAGGCTCTTCCTAGTTCGAACTTAGAAATTTGCTTAGCTTGAGCTAAGCAAAGGTTAGTTTGAATGGTTAGTTGGATATCTGGTCACCATTAACTTCTCTTAGCAAAGGCTGAAGCATAAGGGGTATTATACACCTATGTCGTCTTGATTTCACCAGCTAGCATTTATTTCATATTTCTGCTTCCTTCTAAGCAACTATGCTTCTCGGTCACTCTATTAACAATGTATTTTGAGCTGTTTTCTTCCATCCTGTTACTCATGATGCCTATACCTCTCTACTTGATGCTTCTCCACTTTGACCACTCTATCATTCCTCCTGAAATTATTTAGTCCATTCAAGAAGGGATAATCTGTTCCTCGAACATACCACATCTTCCCACCCCTCAACCCTAAGTGCCTGTAAAATGACAATACGAACAAAGCAAATTTCTGAATGATCAGTGCATGGCTTCTTAATCCCCTGTACACTTCCTTACCATCCTGAATTCTGAAAGGCTACCATTATCCTCCATGCACTTACCGTGAACTACTCAGTGACTCTCTACTTTTAATTGTAAGATTTTGCTTCTATAATAACTAGATGTAAAATGTGATTAAAAGATCTCCATCATGAACTCAAAATTCCTTTTTCATTGCAGGGAAATGGATTTGCATAGGAGACGGTCTCATTGGGATGGAGCTATTTTTGGTACTAATGGATTTGCAGAACTTTAACTTGAAACCTCTCAATATTTTCATCAATGATTTGATGATGGCATAGAAAGTACACTTATAAAGTTGGCAGATAATACCAAATTGGGAGGGGTTGAAAGTGCTTTGGAGGATAGGATCACAGTTCTAAACAATTTGGACAAACTGGTCAAATGGTCTGAGGTAAACAGAATGAAATTCAATAAAGACAAGTACAAAGTACTCCACTTAGGAAAGAACAATCCATTGGACACATACAAAAAGGTCAATGACTGCCTAGGAGGGAGTACCGCAGAAAGGGATCTGGGTGTCATAGGGGACCACAAGCTTAACACAAGTCAACAGTGTAATGCTTTTGCAAAAAAAGCAAACACCATTCTGGGTTGTATTAACAGCAGTATTGTAAATAAGATACAAAAAGTAATTCTTCTGCTCTATGTGGCCCTGATTAGGCCTCAACTGGAGTATTGTGTCCAGTTCTGGGTTCTTCATTCAGGAGAGATGTGGACAAATTGGAGAAAGTTCAGAGAAGATAACAAGAACGTCTAAAGGTCTGGACCACTTGACTTGTGAGGGAAGATTGGAAGAGCTGGGTTTGTTTAGGCTGGACAAGAAGAGACAAAGGGGACATGACAATTTTCAAGTACCTGAAAGGTTGTTAGGGGGATGAGAAGGAAAAAATATTCTCCTTAACTGCTGATGATAGGACAAAAAACAGTGGACTTAAATTACAGTTAGGGAGGCTTAGTTTGGACATTAGGGAAGAATTCCTAATTGTCCTAGTGATTAACCACGGGAATAAATTTCCTAGGAAGCATTGTGAAATCTCCATCATTAGAAGTTTTTTAAGAGCAGGTTAGACAAACACCTGGAAGGGATGGTTAAAAGGGTACTTTGTCTTACCATGAATGCAGGGATGGGATTCGATGACCTCTCATGGTCCCTTCCAGTTTCTATGATTTTAATGCACGACACTCCTTGATGTGAATTGGAAAATTAATGACTTGACTTCTAAATAAGTATGGAATTTTATGATACATATTCCAGGGCTGGGAGATGCTGCAAGCAAGAGGAAACGTGCAAGCCTCATAAATTACCCTTACACGAAGGAGCCTGGTATATGGATCACTCTGAGGAGATAGACTGGGTCACTGCTCTCCAGCAAAAGGGTCTTCTCACTCACCTCTTGCCTGGGGTGGATCCCTGCAGGGTCTTGCTGGGCAGTAGCACACAGCAGGGGCATAGCCAGGTTTAACTTGCTTTATTGTTCAACTGTTGCATGAGCCTAAAGCTCCTCCCACTGTGTCAGGGTTCCACCAGCAGCCATGTGAATTAAGGAGCAGTCCTGGAGTCCCTCTGGGTTCACTGTGTCCCCCCAATCCTCAAAGCTGAGCTGCAATGCAGCTCTTCAGTGCCCTTGGTGTGGCAGGGCTCCCCCACGAGCAGCATTTGCCTGCAGTGCAGTTTGAAAAATGTGGGATGTGATGAGGGTCACTGAGCAGAATGCAATGGTGCATTATAGTCCCATAGCCCCCTAGGGTTCCAGGCCCCCCAAGCAATAGCATTGCCTGTAGTTCAGTTCTAAAACCCCTTCAGACAGGGCTTAGTTCTGCCAGCAACCATGTTGTTGTCTCAATGCCCTTCCAGACATATCATGACTCTCAGACTGTTGATAACTTGAGGTACTGGAGTCTCCCTGGTGCTGGGGAGTGGGTCCAGGTGCAAAACTCTCTCCCTTCTTGTCCTCCTGGTGTGCTGAGGTCTTGACTGTGCTTTTAACCCCCCTCTTCCTGCCAGGTAGTGGGCAGCCTGCATGTTGGGGAGGGACCTCTCTGGCTGCTGAGGAAGCTGAGGGCTCCCTGTTACGTGTTAGCTCTGTGTTCTTGAGGAATCAAAGCATAGTATCCAGCCTGTGCTTCCCTCTCCCCCACACACTCCCCAACCTCTGCTTGAACTGAAAACCAAAAACAGTAGGAAATGGGAGCCATCCTCATCTATCCATATCCAAAAGCCATCAGCACAGTAAATGGAGCTTCATTTGCATTGACTATGGAGAACCAGACTCCAAAGCAGGAGCTGCACTGAACTCTGGGATTGAATAAGCAAGAGCCGTACTGAACTCTGGGATTGAAGAAGCAGAGAAGCATTGCCTGATGGGGGATCTCACACCAAAATGAGCAAACTCAGCAATTATCAGACCATTCTAGTCACAGACATGATAATTGAGACCCAAAATACTGAGTCTGCCTGACTGTATTGTGAGCTTCTCTGAACCATAACACCCAGCCGGGAATGTGTTTTGGCCATGTAAACAAGTCCTTATAGAAAACCTTTACCCACATAGTGTAGTGTAGTGTGTGTCCTGTGCAAGTCCTGACTGGATCCTTTCTGAATCTTGTGTGAGTCTGGATTGAGTCCTGAGTCCTGATGCTTGGATCTAAAGCTGTATCATTTCCACTGGGATTTGGCTTTTCTTCTTTGCTGATTGCTGTGGGAGCTTTGTTTCCATCCAGCCTCTGACCCTGATCTGCACAACCTGGAAACCTTTCTGCTACACAGAGTGGTGAGACCCCCCCCCACTTCTCTGTCTCTCCCTCTCCCTCTCTAGGCCTGATACAGTAGAATCTAGGTAATATTGTAGCTGGGTGTTCTTCTTTCCTTGTATGTTTATCAATGCTGTAACTGGGTATTTTGGGGTATTCTTCTCTCCTTTGTAATTATTATTAGTAGTACAAGTTTTAGATACCTAGCAATAAAATGACTTTTGTTATTAAGCCAGTTTCCAGACTCTTTTAAGACATCATTCCCTCTCCTTTGTGGTCTTGGTTTCTTTATATCACTTTGCAGCAACGCTTCTATTACCTAGCCAAAGATCCCGGTAATGCCCACAACCCTGTAAGGTTTGCTCATTGATAGGGATAGTAGCCTGATTGACTCCAGGGGCATATAAGGGTGACAGCTGACAAGTGCTGTTTTGACCCAGCCTGATTGAGTCCAGGGGCATATAAGGGTAGCAGCTGAGAAGTGCTGTGTGACCCAGCCTGCTCAAGATCCATAATCCAGCCTAGTTTGGTGCGGTACAGGGGCACATAAGGGTAGCAGCAGAGAAGTGCTGTGTGACCCAGCCTACTGAGTTCAGGGACACATAAGGGGTCAGCTGAGAGTGCTGATAGACCCGGTCCGCTCAGACGCACCTCTATAGAAACACAAGTCACACAAGCAGCACACTAATAGAAGTACCATCTTCCCCATAGAGAAAGCAACCCTAATTAATGGGCATACCCCGAGTTGGTGGGCAAAGTTGGTAACATCCCTTTCTGACAGAAGGGGTTAGTACTCCTGTCACACTCCTCCTTTGTGCTTTTTTCTCCTCATCCACCACAGGCATGGTGTAGTGACAACAGAACTCAGCAGGCTGATTGCCCTCAAATCACAGCCCTATGTTCTGCTCCAAGGTTCCTAATAGCTCAGTGCCCAGTGGCAAGAAGTGGCTAAGCCACCAGAGGGACTTTCTGCTGTCCCTGGGCCTCACAGAGGATCACGGTAACTGATTCCAACAACCGGGGTATACAACTTAAGTACCAACTTGTGTATTTCATAACATCTCTTTGTTATCTCCACTGGTTCCAGATATTTTGGACAAAAATCCCTATTCATTGTTGTGTCAGACCATCCTGAATTGTATTCGTTGAGGGAGTATTTGTACTTGCCTATTGAGAAGTATTTACATAACTATCCAGTGTATTATTATCTCGCCAAGGTCAGGTCTACTCTTGTTCCCAGTTGATTCAGGTCCCAGGTCGTGCTCCAGGCTTAGTGCTCCAGGCAGTCTCGCTGTGACACCTGTCATCATCACAACAACACTTGAATGTAACATCCATTATTTAGGAGAATGCCTTCACTCATGTCTAATACCGTTTTCTGTCTCTGAACCTTCCATTTCCTTTCATGCCTCTCCTGCTGTCCAGCTTCTGCCTCTTTTCTGCACATTCTTGTCCTCTTTGGTGTGCCTGGTTTCCTGAGGAATCCTGGGGAGCTATAGCTACACTGCCTTTATTCCCATTCAATTTGTTGTTCCTGAAGGAGTCCCATTTCTCAGCTCTCTCTGCCATGACTGAGAGATTCCATGGCTGGAAGGGACTCTGGTGATTGCACAGAATTCTCTGCCTCCAGCCAGTACACTCAATAGATGCCAGACTTTTAATAGAAATTTTAACAATTTTTTTTTCCAGTTACGTATTGACTTGGGAGGTTTTCTTCTCAAAACTACTCATCTAAAAATTCCCAAACCCACCAATTTTGTCTCTCCAGTCAAGTCTGAAGTATAGCACCTTTGACTCCCTTTCACAAATGGCAAACTTGGGCAGCAAGCAGCAGAAACTCATGGCTCATGCAAAATATTTGGGCTGCAAGGTACCAATTTTCTCAGGATGAAAAGTACTTCAAAGGGGTCCTTCCAGGAAAATCTATTCAGACTGGGCAACCACCAAGCCAGTCCTCCAGAGGACTAGAAGAGTTAGGAGGAAAAAGTGACCAACTAGGAACCAGCAGGTGGGTTAAGATGACTTGCCTGCTTTTTTCAGAGGCAGAGGTGGATGAGAGTGGATCAGAGGAAGCGCTTCATGAAACTAGCACAGGCTCAGCTCTAAACATTGTAATTTATTGCTTACATTTTGAAGCTTACTCCCCCACACTTTTCCTTGAAAGGGGCAGAAAGCTGAGACACGAAATGCTGTTTTTGCTACTTGATTGTTTAGAGACTCAAACCTAAGCTTACCCTGCCCTAAACAGATGGCCAAACTTTGCAGACGATGGAGGTGGACTGGGTTGCAGTACCACAAATGCCTGAAGGGTGTAGGTCACACCCTCTTTGACTTGCCTGGCCCATTTCCTGGGGTCCAGTGTCTCAGTCAACTTCCTCTTTCACTACAGTGGAGCACCCTCAACCCACCAACCTAAATAACCCTTCAGAGTTCAGCTGGTGGTTTGTGTCTTCAGGGTGACAGTGGCATGTGGCAGTAGTGAAAAATGCCACACGTGACTTTACTGAATCATCTAAGATTACTGCTCATTTACTCAGTCAGGTGAGAAGTAGACAGAGAGTACAGATAATTTAGCAAACATCCTCTATGCAGGCTCCTCCTTAGCTCACCCTTTTCCTGGGAGTCCTTGAAAGAATCCTTCTGAGTTAAAGAGCTAGGTAGGCCTGGTTCCCTGCCTCATCAGGTTTCAACAATTCCCACAGCAGGGGAGTTGTTTCGGTCACACACCCCACCCAGCACAGTGGTGCAGGTTTCTGAAACCAGTGCAAGGAAAGGAACATAAAATCAGCCATGCTGCGTGAAACTAATGGTCTATCTATCCAGTCTGCCACTAGTGCTTGGTGCCAAGCACTGCAGACAGAAAAGGGCAATTTATGGAGTGATCCATCACATCATCTGGTCCTAGTTTGTGGCAGATCAAGGTTAAAGAGACAGTCAGAGAATGGCACTGCATTTGTGGCTATTTTGGCTAATAACCTTTGATACACCTGTCTTTCAGGAACATAAATATTTTCTTTTTGAAACCAGTTTTACTTTTGACCTTCCTCATGTGGCAACCACCTTTAGAGATTAACTGTGTGGTGGGTGGAGAAATTGTTCCTTTGTGTTTGTTTGAAATCTGCTGCCTGTTAATTCCATTGAATGTGCCCTAGTGGTGTGGTATGTGAAGGGGTAAATCCCATTTACGGCTTCACTTTCTCCACAACATTCATGATTTTACAGACCTCTGACAGGTTCCCCTCCTCAAGCCATCTCTTTTCGAAACTGAAATGGCTTAGTCTTTTTAATCTCATCTCACATGACAGCTGTTCCCATCCCTTTTCATTTTTGTTCACCATTCTCTGTACATTTTCTAATTTTAATATTTCATTTTTTGAGGTGAGGCAACCAGATCTGCATACAGCTTTCCAGGTGTCAGTATAACATGCAGGGCCATCCCTAGGGGGGTGCAGGGCCGTGGGCAAATTGCCCTTTGCAGGGCCCCACTCAGCCCCAACCCCCCCAGCAGTGGGGGATGGGGCTGGCCAGCCCAAGGAAGGGGCAGGCCCATTTGCCCATGCACTGGCTGTCCCATGCTGGGGACTGGCTCAGTGCTCCCAGTCTCCCCTCACCCCCCACCAGACACACTACTTTCAGCTCTGTGCCAGAGCAGCAGGGAGGAGGCAGTGCAGACAGCGGGGGTGGGGCAGAGTAGCTGTACGGGTCCTGTGCAGCCTCCTGTCCCCTCCCTGCTGCTCTAGCACAGAGCCGAAAGCAGCACGCGTGGCAGGGGATACTGGGAGTGCTGAGCCGGGTGCTGCTTTTGGCTGGCTAGCCTGGTCCCCAGCAGCTGTGTGGGCCTCGCACTGCTCTGCTTGGCAGGACAGTGCAGGGACCCTAGAACTATGGCACCCAGGACGATCACCCCTCTTGCCCCCCCCACCCCCAAGGGATGGCCTTGATGGCATGGATCTATATTAAATCGTTTATTATTTTATTATCTAGCCCTTTCCTAATGGTTCCTAACAACCTGTGTAATCAACTAACTTGGACCCCATCAATTTTATGTGTTGTTGGGAATACGTTTTCCAATGTGCGCTACTTTTCAGTTACAAGCATTGAATATCATTTGTCATTTTGTTGACCAGTCACTCTGTTTTGTGAGATCCCTTTGTATCTCCTTGCAAAGTGTGATGTTTGCTGATCTGTCAATCTGCTAAATTCTGCCTAGTAACCTAAAAAAAAAAAAAAAAAAATTACCAGAGTCGTATAAGGTTCCAGCTGATACCAAACCAATGAGGAGCTTCAAACCACAAGGGTGAAGAGAGAGAGCATAATTTTATGGTTCTTTGAAGAGTTGTACAGGGCTTGAGTTTATGATCATTTCATGCTCTGTCCATGAGTGCGGCAGGGTGAATAGATAGATGTGTAACACTAGTAAAGTTTCAAAGGAGTTGATTCCTGGTTTGACAGCTCCAGTCACCTTTATTAATCAGCTGCTTATTTTGTTAACTCAGAGGAATTTAGAAGTTCTATTAGCTAATTGCAGGTTATAACCACATTTGCTGGGTACAATATTAAAAGTGAGGAGTCTGGAATACAAATAATGATCTTTTAGAGCTCAGAACAATTGCTGTCTCTACGATGGAACTCCTGGAAGCAATGACCGTTTTCCTGGTCTTTTGTATCACGTCCCTTCTTTTCTTTTCAGTATGGAGAAAGAGGTCATCTGGAAGTGGGAAGCTGCCGCCTGGCCCTGTTCCTTTCCCCATTCTTGGGAACATACTGCAGCTGAATACGAAGGACTTTCCCCAACGTATAGAGGAGGTAAGGGAGTTTTGTTGGGGTTAGTTGTTAGGTTTTAGGTGAACAGTAAGCAGAGCCTAGCTCAAGTCAGTAGCAATGTCTTGTCACTCAGCTCAGAACAATTGGTCTTGGAGGCTAGAGATAAGCTGTCTGGGGTAAGATACTGCTTTCATTAGAGGGTATCTTATCCACAAGTAATCCAGAACCCTCAGCTCCACTACAATTAATACAAGCAATCATGGGGTTGGGACAGTGGTGTAGTGGGTTATGGGGGAAGATGGTAGTCAGCAGCCTTTGGTTCTGATCCTACCTCACCTACAGACTTCAGGTGTGTGTTTAGGCAAGGCCCATAAGCCTTCTCTGCCTTAATTTCCCCATCTGTAATATTGCTCTAATGATATTTGCTTAATCACAAAACAATGGTGAGGAAGAAACAGCTCCTCAGCTTTGAAGAAATGACATTTTATTGCTGAGTGTTTGGGCATTTTAGGCAGCTCTGCAAACACAAACTGGGATTGGATATACAAGTTGGTTTCTTTTGTCTTCTCAAATCATCACCAATAATGAAGAGCATACAGGAGAAATTCTACCCCTGATTACAGCTTTTCAGCTTTATTCTGTTCACATCATGCTCTGAGATAGAGAAGTGTTTGTCAATTTGCACAGTTGTAATGAATGGGAAATAGAATAATAATTCCTTTGACAGTATTAGAGGGGAAATAATCTCGCTTTCATGCTTGCAGTGCTGCCAGGAATAAAATGAAGGGAAACTCTAATAAAAATCAGTTGACATGACTGAATGAATGCAGGCAGGGTTCTGTGCAGTTGGAAGACTCATTTCTACGTAGCGCTCACGATCACCATTGAAAACCCCCTATTAATGCAATCTACTGATATAATGAGATAATAATGTAACACGGACTGAATTATCACTGGAGAAGACAGACACACAGCTCCATTGAAAAAGTGTTTCAAATCTAGGAGAATAACCTAGTAAAGTCTCAAAAGCCATAAAGTCTCATGTCTTCCAAGTGTAGGCACCCTGTACTTTAGTGACTGCTGAAATCAAGTAAGAGGTTAACATTTAAGCAGTTCCTATGTGCTATAAGATTTCCACTGAGGGACTACAACTCGCATGGTCCCTTGGGAAAGAAGCAGCCTGCCTGCCCCTCCAAGAAGCAGAGGGGACAATGGGGTCTCCACTGAGGGAGACAGAGACATGTCTGAATCTGGAAGGTGCTGTGAGGGTTCCTGAGACTGCTGGAGGCTCACTCAAGCGGGGAGCTTCAGAGGTTGGTGGCTTACTCAGCCCAAAGCAGCATCTGAGCCTAAAGCTGACTGAGCTGAGTCTGCAGTGAGGGTGTGTGTGTCTGTCTCCCTCCTCCAACTTGGAGCAGGGCTTATCGAGCAAGGGAGTCTGCTGAGAGACTGACTGGGCCGAGAGAAGGCAGTGTGGCTGTCCCTTTGAACCAGGGTCAGGACTACAGACCATTGGTTGGGCTCACTCCAGATCTTCAGCGTGGTTCTGAGCAGATACAGTGGAGCAGCAGTATGCTGCCTTGTGTGGGAGAAAACTGGTCCGGGTCCTCAACCTGGAAAGAGAAACCACAAATCCTCCCCAAAGATGAAGGCCCGTTCCCAGCTGAGACTCGAATAAGCAGAGAATGAGGTGTGGTTCAGAGTTTATTATTCAGCTGAATAATAAAAGGAACTGCATCAGAGGGAAGCAAAAAGAAGCAAGCCTCTTTGAGCAAGAACCCCCAGTATAGGGGTTACAGGTCATACATAACTTCTAACATGCAAAATATGATATACATAATGCAAGAAGCTTATGCATAATACAACAAGTTACATCATGCCTCAAATCCCTACATGGTGTTACTACTCTTAATATGCAGGTTACACAATTAGATTATACTTAATAGGCAGCATATAGTTAGCCTGCCTCTGTTGTTGGTTACAGCTTATTTGGGTAACAGTTACTGTCCTTGACCAATGAGAGTGACCAGACTCCTGTGACCCCTTGGCTATCTGGCCCCCGTCAACCTGTTTACTAGACTAGGTTGATGGCTTCCCATTGGGGCCCAGACAGGAGGGATTGTCGTATAATCTAAATTTGTGGATCACCCTTTTATCTATAGAAACAGTCTACCTTCTTATCTATCTAAGTCACTAGCTCCCCTGACTTAATATATATTCTGTACTTAATGTTGTCTTAGCAAACACAGAGACTCTCACACAACTTTTAAACTAAACTTGCTCCATCTTGCAATTTCCTTTATAATTCCCCCCTTTTGACCAAGAGTGAAAGCTCGCTGGTCGATCTTATGTTGACAAAGGACCTTTAGTGTATTTAAATGAGGGTTGGTGTGCATATTTCCTGAGAGAGAAACACGTTAATTTGCAACCCACATATAAGGCGATAATGAACAAAAGTAAAGATATTAATCCCGATAATAGCCATTATGTGAAAGCCCCTAGGTCAGGTATCCAGGATCATAACCAGGACAGGAGTCTACTGTCTTCGTGCTGGCTTAGTCGTTTTTCCAGAGCCTGTAAATCCTTTAAGCTCGATTCAAATTATGAGTGAGACGAAAGCAACACATTCCTGGCACCCATGTCCTGCCTTCAGTAGCAAATACTATTCCTTCTACTGTTAAGGCAGGGGCTACACAGAAACGAGTGCTATTTAAACTCATGTGAGCTAATTCTACAAATACGTTATTTGCAGCGCTATATTTTAAGGACCCTAAAAGGGGAAGGCAAGGTATCATTACTATTACCCACTACATTTCTAAAACAAAACAGGGATGTCCCTGGAACCTTATTATTATGCCTATTTTTGTAACAGAAGCAACCCCAAATTAGTCCCAAAATTTCCAGTCCCAATCCAAAAACAATTACGAAGTAACCATTCAGCTCAAGCATCACTTCACAGTCCACTGATTTTTTACTCAGTCCTTTAAGTAAGATAAGTGGAATTAAAGTCTCTTCTTTTCCCTCTTGCAAGTGTGGATTTGAAACTGTCTCGCCAGCTGCCTTTGTTGAGCTCCCACCTTTCTTATGAATCTTCACCATTGTTCAGTCTGGCCTTCTTGGGACCCACTGGTTCGCCAAAGTTAATAACACAATTTACAGCCAACATAGAAAATAGCCACAAACATAAGCAATGACAGTATTCCTGACAACAATAATTTTCCCCAATGTTTGGTATTCAGGACTTAGATAACTATTTGTTTACTACATAACTTTACAAAGTACCCTTAAATTGTTTGGGGGCCTCCATTGCCCACTATTGTTATACCATTACAAAGTCTTCCATTTGCCCTATGCTCCACCCCTGGGCAATGGGACCACTTTGGCCTTTACTTTCCACATCCTCTCTAGTTCCTCTTTCAGGCCCTGGTACTTCTCTAGCTTCTCATACTCCTTCTTCCTGATGTTGCTGTCACTTGGCACTGCTACATCTATCACCACCCCTGTCTTCTGGTCCTTGTCTATTACCATGATGTCTGGTTGATTGGCCAGTACCTGCCTGTCTGTCTGGATCTGGAAGTCCCGCAGGATCTTAGCCCTGTTATTCTCCATGACCTTCTGTGGAGTCTCCCATCTGGTCTTGGGAGGGTCTAGCCCATACACTGTGCAGATGTTCCTGTACACAATGCCAGCTACTTGGTTGTGCCGTTTAGTGTATGCTGTTCCTGCCTGCATCTTACATCCTGCCACTATGTGTTGGACTGTCTCTGAGGCCTCTCTGCACAGTCTGGACCTTGGGTCCTGTCTAGTGCGGTATATATATAACAGGGCTAAGATTCTGTGGGACTTCCAGATCCAGACAGACAGGCAGGTACTGGCCAATCAACCAGACATCGTGGTAATAGACTAGGACAAGAAGACAGCGGTGGTGATAGATGTAGCAGTGCCAAGTGACAGTAACATCAGGAAGAAGGAGTATGAGAAGCTAGAGAAGTACCAGGGCCTGAAAGAGGAACTAGAGAGGATGTGGAAAGTAAAGGCCAAAGTGGTCCCAATGGTGGTAGGAGCACTCGGGGCTGTGACTCCTAAGTTGGGAGAGTGGCTCCAACAGATCCCAGGAACAACATCAGAGCTCTCTGTCCAGAAGAGTGCAGTGCTAGAAACAGCTAAGATACTGCGCAGAACCCTCAAACTCCCAGGCCTCTGGTAGAGGACCCGAGGTTGAGGAAGACACATACCACCCATAGGGGTGAGAGGGGAATTTTATATCTATCTATCTATCTATCTATCTATCTATCTATCTATCTATCTATCTATAAAAAAATCCCCTTTCACTGAGCGTGTTCTGGGCCCAAGTTTAATTTCCTGTAAGGTAAAGAAACTGCAGCAGAAGGGTGGATAGAGGATTCCCACGATCTGAACATCACCAGGGGGGAACTCAGGATCTCTTTGTCATCAAATTTAGGTGCCTGTGCACACGTGAGTGTTGCCTGCTCCCAGGGAGAAACAGGAGAGGGTTACAGAAGATATGGAGGGGCCTAAACCTCACTGTACCCAGTAGAGTTAGGCTTCTAAAGACCTAGGATGATCTGGGCTGAAATGCCCAGGTCTCGGTAGTTACCCATAGCAAAATTTGCCTAGTGTTAAGAGGGTTTTCTTTCATTTATAATTTGATCTACTCACATTGTTCTTCCTTAATGTGTGGCTCTATGTTAAAACTCATAGCTCTTTTGTACTAAACTTTTACAGCTCAGTAGATTGTATGGCCCAGTTTTCACAATACATTTAGGCTCAAAGCGGGTTGTGATGCTCTCTGGATATGAGACTGTGAAGAAAGCTCTGATTAGTCTTGGAAATGAGTTCAGTGGAAGAGGAAGAATGCCACTGTTTGAAAAAAATAAGAAAGGAACAGGTACATTTCAAATTACTTCAACAGATAGAACTGATGGTTTCTGTATGGGTGGAACATAGCTGAAAATGGGAAACAGCTGGAGTATTATAACACAGTATGTTTGAATAAACACTCTTGGTTTCAGAAAAGAGCTCATTCCTTACTGAAGCCCTGTTTCAGTGACATGAATGGTTCATAGCATCTCACTACAGGTTTAGGAGAGGTGCTGGCTAGGCCGTTCTACCCTACAAGGCTCAGAACACAGCCTGGAGGGCAGGGCTGGAGAGGCATAGAGGGTGAGAACAAACCATGCATTCCTGTCCTCCCTAACTAAGGATACTCAAGGAGTGGTGAAGGATTATTTATATTATTGTTTTATTTAAGATTGTCATATTTTTGGTTTTTTTAGTAGTGAGGGAGAAATGAATATGGAAACACCAAGATATCTTTTCTGGAAGTCTTTTATTTGTACATTACATGATGTATAATTATATTAAAATCATGGGGTTTTGAAAATAACCTTCAGCATAGTTACTGGATTACACATAAAAATAACTTCCTTGAAAGGAACATTATTAAGTTTGTAAAGTCAAATACTCAGAAGTTAGCAAATGCTGTCATGAAGTTGCACAGGCATCTGAGAGAAGCAGTGGTAGGTTGTCATCTCAAGTGTTGACAGGCACCAAGAGTTCTGAGGAGGCAATGGTTCATACTCAGGGATAACAGAACTTTTGGGCATTTTAGCCAGTAAACTATAACAAGTCTCTGCTGACCATGTCTCGACTGTGATTTTAACTTGGCCGTACTGTGGAAAGGCACAGAAAATGAAGTGAGCTATAAATGTGAAATGGTCAGATAACACCTCTGCAATGGTAGAAGAATGGAAGGTTAGCAGACAACTGGGTGTGTTAATAATAGATGTAATCAGCCATAAAAAACAGAGTCTCTGTTACGTGTCAATTTCCAAAGGGATAGCTGTGTTAGTCTAGTCCTTGGGTTTTTTTTTTTTCTGTTAAGTGTAAAGCTCTTTTGCAATGCCTTCCACCTTGTTTTTACTTCGGATGTTCTGATTTCCCTTATTGTTCTTGAAGAAGAGCTCGGTGCAGCTTGAAAGCTTGTCCATTCCACCAGCAGAGGTGGGTCCAATAACAGATATAACATAACTGACCTCGTCTCTTTTATACCCTGGGTCCAACATGGCTTCAGCAGGACTGCAAAGAGTAATTGTCAAATAACTATAATGTCTCCCTAGTAGAAAACAGGCACAATAGCAGTTAAGTTGAAGTTGAATCTTTGACTCACCAGGTTTAAAATAATCCTCCCTCCTTTCATTCCTGTTCTCTTCCCATTTCAGGTATTGCTTTCTGCAATGGGGAGCAGTGGAAAAAGCTGCGCTGATTTATCTTCACAAGCCTGAGAAATTTTGGGATGGGGAAGAAGAGCTTAGAGGAGTGTATCCAGGAGGAAACCTGTTTTCTGATGGAAAGGCTAAGAAATACACATGGTAGGGATTGATTCTTGTCTATTAATCATAATATTAACTACTTGGTTCAAACATATAGAGTCCTGTACAGATACAAATATGGAGATCCACATCTGATCTTTATCAGTAAGAAATGGTCCGTGGATATCTATGTCAGATCCATGGATTTGGGTATCTTCGTGTAGGATGCAGATATCTGTAGATTTTCTGGGCTCTGTGGTCATCATCTAACATAGGGGTGAGCAAAATATGGCCTGCAGATCAGATTTGTTGTGCCAGACATTGCTGTCCAGCGCTCTGCCCCAGGCCTGCTCTCTTCTGCCTCTGTCCCCTGCAGCCAGTGCTGAACTGCTCTGGGGCCGGAGTTGCGCTCCCACCTTTTGCCTCCCCCAGCCAGCACAGCACCATTCCGGGTCTGGGGCAGTGCTGCCCCTTTTTGCCTCCCCCAGTCAGTGAGGCACTGCTCTGAGGCTGGGGCCACAGCCACGGCTTCCCTCTCTTGCACCTCCCCTTCCACCCTCACCGCTGGCTCTGTGCACCCCCCATTGCCTCTCCCTGTCACCATAATACTCTTCTCCTCCTAGCCAGCTTCCCCGGGCCCGGGGCTGGCCCGTCTGCTGCCCCTACTGGCCCACCTGAGAATTTTATTGCCCACCCTGATCTAACTAAAGCCGTTAGGTGCAATTATAACAAACTGTTATGCAATAGGAAATGACAAAGTCCAAATGTTTCTTTCTCATATTTTCTCCCATTTGAGGTGTGACTAATGAGCAAATGGAAAATGTTTCTCTTGAATGGGTTGACATTAACACAGTGAGCATTATTAGAACATCTTATTTGCAGTGTGGTGGGTTAACAAGACACCTATGCCTACAGTTTGCTTAGTCTCATTTTTTCTGTCTAGGTGTCTGTTATATGTTTGGGAGCTACATTTTACAGTGCTGAGCTCTACAGAAGTATTCAAAATCAGAGTAAATTTACAATGCTTTATAAATGACACTCATTGTCTCAAGATCTGGTCGAACTTACGGCCTTCCCCAGTGCCTTCTGTCTTTGGGTGTCCTCCTACAGTCTTAGGTTTTTCTACTGGCAATCTGACTGCTTTCAGTTCTATTCCTATTGTTCATTTTCATGTTGCTGGGGTCTGCCTTGTCACCTGGTCCGTGGGCTTCCAGTCCAGTGCATGTCTTCATTATGTTGTTCTTGTCTTTTGTCCATTTGTTCAAGCCATCAACATTTTCATTCCAGAATTTTCTATCTCATCATTTTTTTGTCTATTTTCCTTCAGAATTCTTCATTTGTAGTTTTTTTCTACCTATCTGATCCTAAGAATTTTTTCTGAGCCATCTGCTACTGAGAATTTGGAATATAGATAGTAATATCTCAATGTGTCTCCAAGTCTTAGCACAACAAAGTAAGACACATTTTTCAGTGATGCTAAATATATGAAGTTTAGTTGGAAGGCCAACATATGTATTTAACCAGATTGCCTTTGGAGTCAGAGGGATATCTGGATTTTTTTTTTTTTTTTTTTTGACTTTACTGTCTTTGTCTATTTCTCCAACTGTACTTAAGATGCTGCCAAGATATGTGAAAGATCAGTGCTCTTCTATGTCAGTTCCAGTGACACTCATAAATTATTATTCCTATTCTAGTAATTTCTAGCTACCTCAGCTGATATTGGGGCTCTCCTGCATGTTGACTGTTAGGACAAATGACTTAAGACCATCCCAGCCCCCAACAATGGACAACATAAATAAATGTGAATAAAAAAGTGGAAGAAACAAACAATTTTCAGTCATTTTTCAAAATGGTGAATAGATCCCCATGCCAATCCCTTACTTGCTTCTTGCAATACTTAGTGCATCATAAATGGCCAAACTAATGTTGGCTCTGCCATATGGGTGAATTGTGTGAGGGTGCACGGAGACCTTCACCCACCCATGGTCCAGACACATGACACAGCCACGTTATGCTGTAGCTGCCTTATGTGGTCTGTGAGCCAAGAGGCAGCTGTTCTTGTTGGTAAGGAGTCAAGGAGAATTGATGGGGAGAGACAGGAGTGAGGGGTGAGTGCACTGCATGAAGAAAATGCAGCTTGTGGAAGTTCCCATGAGCATTGTGTCGCAGGTTAGAGGGTGAACTGTAGCAGATAATTCCCATGAGTCCCATGCTGGGTCCTGGGACACTGAGTGCAGGTGAAGTTCCCAGCCCCACGATTTCTCGTGTTTTCAAGGAAGGGAGAACCTGAAATGGAAACAAAAATATAACTACTGGGCCCAGGGGAAATGCAGCCTCTTCACTGTTACCTGAGCTGTACAGCCTGCATGGTGCACACTGAGGGCAGCAAACATTCACTCTGCAGATGTGCTGGGAACCTGTGCTGGGCCAGGGAAGGAATAAATGTGTTGGCAATGCCCAATCCTGACTGTCAGCTTGCAGGGGAGGTTGCTGCTCTTGGGGAGCTAGTGAAGATGCTACAGCATCACAAGCAAATGGGTCAGGCAGAGCCCTCTCAGCTGGGTCCTCTGGTGAGAGGGATCCTTCCTGTGAAATGAGCCCCCACCAGAGAAGAAGATGACACAAAGAGGGACTGATGTTCTCTGGTCAAAGCAGAGTGTGCCAGGCTGAGAACTGCAGAGGAGCTAGGGAGAAACTCATTGGCAGCAAAAACAGTGACAAGTGTTTGCTTAATTGTGTGTGTGAGGGGTAAGACTGAAGACGTGGTCATCCAGTGGTGGAATTAGAGTTAGTTGGTCATTGGACCCTGTGCCCAGCTTCATTTTTTGACTGTTCTCCCTTGCCTAGGATCCAACCAAGGAAAAGAAAAGTCTTTCTTATCCCCCCATTTTTCATTCTTTTTTTCTTCATCCTCCTCATATATTTTAAATAATAGTTAGTAAATGGAATAAAGTGAGGAACTTTGATTGTTTTTATTGTCTAATTCCGCCCCCCCCCCCCCAGGTCACTTGAAAATGGCTGAGGACTTGTCCACAACTTGGCAGGTGATCAGGTTTCCTCACCTCTACCTTTTGTTGAATCCCCTCTGTTCAGTATTTAAGATTTTTAATATAAGGTGACTAACTGTCTTTTGGCTTTGACTGGCAGTGATGATTTCCCTTACGTAAGGGAATTAGCCCCTTACTGGAACTTAGTGGGTCTTTTTGGATGGCCATCTCTTAAAGAAGCAGGCTGCTGACATGGGCAGCCCCCCAGGCCAGTGGGGAAAGGCCAATGCACCAGGTCAACTTGGTTGATAGGGCAGACAGGACAATGAGGGAGCCACATGGATGGAGCTGGATCTGCCTGCCTGCCCAGGCAGAGTCAGAGAGCTGGGCTGAGCTAAGAGCACAGCAACCAGTGGCTGGAAGGCCAGAGAAGCCTGCCAGGGAGCTGAGCTGAGCAGAACAGAGATGGGGCTTTGACTGATGCTGTCTGGGTACAGGAGACCAAAGAAGCAGTCCAGGTAGCTGACAAGAGCAGAGTGGGGCTGGAGATAGAGCAGTCTGGAGCTTGGGTTAAAGAGTCCAGATGAGAAGCCCAGAGAGTTGAATCGAGCTGATTCATAGCAGCAGAACCAGAGGAACCCAAGGAGTGATCTAGAGAGCTGCACTAAGTAAAGCTTAGCCACACTAGGTATGGGGCTGTGACTGAAGCCAAGTGGAGTGAACACCAAGGGAGAGCAATGGGGGACATCACCAGCCAAGAGGCATCACAGGTCACACTGGGAGGGATTGTGACCCTGATAGGGAGGCTGACTGGGGAGAATGTCCCTGCCACCTTGAGCCTGGGTCTTGTGCCCACAGCAAGAGCAAATATCTGACTCTGCATCCCTACAGTGCAACCATGTTTGGGGACGGAGGCCTGTGATGTGTGAGGAACAGACTATGAAGGGCTCTGAGGCCCTAGAGACAGTGAGTGTGGTGCACCTGTGCCAGGGTCCAGTGTTGAGTGTTTTCCTTTAACCATTCCCCTCTTTTCTTATTTATTTATTTATTTGGTTTTTGGTTGCTGTTTGTTTAAAAAATTGTATTGCTTTGTATGGTATGCAATGATCAGTGGATCAGGGAAGCGTCAAGTGTAGAATTAGCACCTCAGAGTGGGGACACCCTTGCCCCTGCCCTAGGTGACCACACAATGAATCCTGAGCCCAGTCTTGTCAGCGTTATGAGTAGAGTGGGAGGGAAGCCTTGAGGTTAGGCAGACCTCTGAGTAAAGGGAGTTGGAGGGAGGATTCACATCCTTTTACTAACCAATTCTATTGGAGTGATGTATGAGCCAGGATAATTCTTCACAATAGTGGGCTCATTCACCGCTTGCACTCAGTTCCTGTTATGCTATTGCAGGATTGTGGATGTGGGAATAGCCATTGATGTGATATACGTTGACTTTAGCAAAGCTTTTGATACAGTTTCCCACAGTATTCTTGTCAGCAAGTTAAGGAAGTATGGTATGGATGAATGGACTGTAGAATGGATAGAAAGCTGGCTAGATCATCGGGCTTTGCGGGTATAGATCAATGGCTCAGTGTCTAATTGGCAACCAGTAAATATTGGAGTGCCCCAGGCATCCGTCCTGGGGCCTATTCTTTTCAATATCTTCATTAATGATCTGGATGATGGGATAGATTACATGCTCTGTAAATTCGCAGATGGCATCAAGCTGTGGTGAATGGTAAACACTCTGGAGGGCAGGGATAGGATTCAGGGAAACCTAGACAAATCGGAGCTTTGGGCCAAACAAAATCTCATGAGGTTCAACAACAACAAGTGCAAAATCCTGCACTTAGGATGGAAAAATCCCATGTACTGCTGCAGGCTGAGGACTGATCGAATAATAGTGCACTGCAGAAAAGGACGTTGGGGTTATGGTGGATGGAAAGCTGGATATGAATCAACAATGTGCTCTTATTGCCAAAAAGGCCATTGTGGGCTGCATCAGTAGGAATGTTGCCAGCAGATCAAGGGATGTGACTATTCCCCTCTGTTCATCTCTGGTGACACCACATGTGGAATACTGTGTCCAGTTCTGGGCTCCCCACTACAGAAAGGATGTGAACAAATTAGAAAGAGTCCAGCGGAGGGCACCGAAAAATGATTAGGAGGTTGGGGCACATGACTTACAAGGAGAAACTGAAGGAACTAGGCTTATTTAGCTTGCAGAACAGAAGACTGAGGGGGGATTTGATAGCAACCTTCAACTACTTGAAGGAGTGCTCCAAAGAGGAGGGAGGTAGGCTGTTCTCACTAGTGACAGAAGACAGAACAAGGAGCACTGGTTGCAAGCTGCAGCTGGTGTGGTCAAAGTGGATATTAGGATAAACATTCTCACTTGGAGAGTGGTCAGGGCTGGCTCAAGGGGTTGTGGTGCCCTGAGCTAAATTTTGCTTTGGCACCCTCTCCCTATCTCATTCACGTAAGCTTAAAAAGATTTTCCAAATTGTATTTGCAACCTAAAATTCAAATAGCAAGATCAATTCATTCCTTTAATCTAAATACAAAAATAAAAAAGTAGTACTGATGAATTTAAATTTAATTAACAAGTAACATTTATCATGTACAAACTTAGTAAAATTTCAGCTTCAAAGGGTAACTTTTCAGGCTTTAACAACAGCAAATTGTTGTATCATTTCATCTTGATCTAAGTCCTTGGAGTGGATGAGTGGGGTGAATGGGGAGGCTAGAATGGGTGTTTTGGGGGCATAAGGGTGGTTGGGGAAAGCTGTGATGGGTGTCTGGGAGACTGGGGTGTATGGAGAGGCTGGGGTTCGTGTTTCTGCAGTCATGGGGTAAGAGGGAGAGGCTGGAGTTGGAGTTTTTAATGGTATTGGAGTGGGTGGTTTGGGAAGGCTCAGGTGAATGGGGCTGGGCATGGGAGGTTGGTATGGCTGCACGTATGGGCTTGGTGGGGGAGGCTGGGATGGATATCTCTGGGCAGATGGGAGTGGGTGGCAGAGGCTAATGTGGGTGTCTGTGGGAATGGAATTGGTGTGGGGCTGCTGGGGGTGAATCACAGGACATCTTGCCTTTTTTTTTTTTTTTCTGAATTAGACTAACAGGGCTGCCCTTTTGACGCTTGGAAGAGTTTGTTTTCACTCCTCACCCCTCCCTTTCTGGCAAAGGTGATTTTTGTCTCCTCTGACCTACCTCAATCAGCATATCTTTGTAAAACCAAACAAGGAGTTCTGTGTAGGGTTACCAGATAATGATGCATGGAACGGAGGACAGGGAAGTGGGAAAAGGAGGACATTTGAGGACATGGAGAAAATGTACTATTAATATAAGTGTCATTACTGTATTATGGTGTGGAAATGGGTAATGATTAATGAATACATGGCAGCATGAAAAAAAGGAAGAACAAGTTGAACAACAGATATATTCTTAGGCACATTAACTGTAAAAAAAGATGTATAATACAAAACTGTAACAATAAAATGAGTATTGTTGTAAATATATACAATTTCTGTTAGGAATGTCATGATAGCATTTAATTGACCAAATTATACCATTCAAAATGGTAAATATTTATCAGCTGAACCTGTTTTTGTCAGTAGGCTATCAGTGTCAAGAATGTGAGTTAAATTCCTCACATGACATGTCATTCAGATTTTACTAAATCAGTATAATGCCCTTTACAGATTTAACTGATAATCAATTCCTCTCCTGTGTCCACTGGGCATTGATAAGAGAGAAAACCCATTCTACATTGGCATTATGTCCAGGAATGCTGAAAAAAACAATTCAGCAATTTTCAACAATTCTGTAAAACAGCCCATGTTTTCACATTTTCACGCTTGCCCCCCCCCCATGCCTCCCCCCCCCCAGCTACTGCCCAGGCTTCCTTACTGGTGGGGAACACTGGGGACAAACAGTGGTGAATTAATCAATGTCTTGCTTGAGAAAGAGTTGGGTGGAAAGGAATCAGTAAGAAGTATTAATTGTCTCAAAAGGGCTGCAGTCTATTGCAAAATGACTCAGAGTTTGTCTGTGCACAAAGACTGTACAGCTTTATACTGGTGTAAAGCAAGACAACCCCCACCATGGCTTGTATTGGAGCATAAAAGAAGAGTTTAGCCCTCAAGAGGTATTTCCATTATACTGGTATAACTACAGCAGGATGGGTAAAAGCACGGACATTTTCATTGGCATAGCAAAAACAAGAAGAGTCCTGTGTCACCTTATAGATCAGGGGTAGCCAAAATTATGGAACTCAAGAGCCACAAGCTGATTATTAAACCTTCGAGAGCCACATTGAGGCATATAGCCATATTTTGTCTACTCCAAAATTACTGTTTAAAATTCATTGCACACTTTAATTTCACCCTAAAAAGAGAGCAAATATTGATCCTACTACTGTCAGATTCTAACAATTACTTAAGGTTACCATGAAAACTAGGCCTACCTCTACAGTAAAAATCTCTCTTCATAAGGAAGCTTTTCCTTATTCTTAATAATTTGTGTTGCCCTTTCCTGAACCTTTCCAAATTCCAACATAAATTTTTAGAGATGGAGCAACCAGATCTGCATGCAGTATTCACGATGTGGGTGTACCGTGGATCTATAAAGAGGCAAAATGACATTTTCTACCTTACTATCTATGATGTAAGGTAGAAATGATTCTAATGATTCCAACATTTTGATAGATTTTTGACTGCTGCTGCACATTGAATGAATGTTTTCGGAGACTATCTATAATGACTCAAAGATCTTTTTCTTGAGTGGTAACTGCTAATATAGCCACATCTTTTTTATATGTACTATTGTGATTTGTTTTCCAATGTGCACTATTTAGCATTTACCAATATTGCATTTCATCTACTATTTTATTGCCTACTCTCCAGTTTTGTGTAGTCACTTTCGTACTCCTTCTGGTCTGCTTTCAACTTAACTATCATAAGTAGTTTTGCATCATCTGCAAATTTTGCAACTTCACATATGACCCCTTTTCCAGACATTGATGAATATATTGAAAAGCACTGGTCCTAGTACAGAGCACTGAGGGACACCACTATTTCCCTTTCTCCATTCTCAAAACTCACCATTTATTCTTACCCTTTGTCCTATATTTTAACCAGTCACTGATCCATGAGACCTACTCTATTATCCCATGATCACTTTCTGAAAATCCAAGTAGACAATGTCCAGAAGATCCTGCTCATTGTCCCCTTAAAGAAGTCTAATACATTGGTAAGACATGATTTCTCTCTACAAAAGCCATATTGACTTCTGTGTGACTTATAATTCTGTTCTTGACTATAGTTTGAACTTATTAGACTGATGCTAAGGTTAGGTTACTGGCCTGTATTTGCCAGGATCACCTTTGTAAAAGCTTGACATCACATTAGCTATCCTACAGGCTTCGGTACAGAAGCTGATTGAAAGCTTAGGTTACGTAGAACAGTTAGTAGGAGTTCAACATCTGAATTCTTTCAATTTTGCATTTGACATTTTAACTCCCAGCACAGGAAGACCACAATATATTTTCACTTTAAAGTCTGCAATGGTTTATTACTCTCAAAGAAAATAGGTGGTAGGGTTAAGGCTGGTTAAGAAAAGGATGTATGTGCTTTGAGACTGGTTTTAACCTAAAGAAAATGGAGTGTATGTCTGCTGATACAAATGAACGTCACTGTGATTTTTGTGGTGGATTCATGGTGTGTAGGTATTGTGAATTAGTAAAGTTTGCAACATTGTACTGAATCCAATTGGATAAGAAGGTTCCACAGAATGTCATATTCTACTACTTTGGGGTCATTTGAATGAAAACTACAATTATCTGTTGTGTCTAGATGAATTGACCTGAGTTTTTCTTACAATCTTTATAGCTGTACAATTTTTTCCCGACTCTCATGGATTACGTACGTGGGTCTCACCAGGGCTTATTTAAAAATTATGAGGCGTTCAGAGAATTTGTTCTGGGGAGAGTGAAGATACATAAAGAGTCTCTGGATCCAAATAGACCTCGAGACTTTATTGATGATTTCCTCATGAAATTGGAAGAGGTAAGTCAGGGCAGCTTTGCTTCTCCTTTTCTGTGGCTCATCAGGTTAGACATATCATGGGGATTAATATTGTTAGCAGTAACTGAGCACGTGGCTTTAGCAATGACCTGAAGCGGCAACATGGTCTCTGCCCAAGGATCATACGTTGTAATAGTCAAGCTCTGTTCTCCTCCTTCATGTTAGGGAAAAATCACCTTATTGCACAGAAATGGCCTGAAGCTCTGCAGTAGTGCCACTGTAACCTCAGGTACTATGGGCCATATGTGTAGGACTTTTATAATGGTGTCTGATGGGTTCCCCATTGGGTTGAAGAAGACACTTTGTTGGCCTATGAGAAAGTATCCTACAATTTAACTGTCAAGAATCAAAGATGTTCACTAAATCTTTTACAGGAGCAAAAGAGCAACCAGTCAGAATTCAGTGAGGAAAGTCTGGTACAAAATACAGTAGACTTATTTGTCAATGGAACGAGGACAATCAGCAACACCCTGAAATTTGCATTCCTGATTCTTCTGAAATACTCAGAAATAGAAGGTAAAGTTCTCCCACTCACTCACCCACCTACACACACTAGGTGAGACATGTGGCATTGATGGACCAATAAAAAGATCCAGTATATCTCCCCTTCAGCTACCTGATCACATCTGGCCTGTCCTGGCTTCAGAGTGACCCATGTTACCACCACATGGTGGTTGTTCACTCGTTTGTATAAAGTGAATAGAAGATGTGTTGTGAGGTTTGCTATTCAAGTTCTCTGCAGGCAGGAGTTTTCATTGAAAAAACACTTTTACAGTGGGCATTAATTGTTGCCATATTCACAATCTTCCAGAGGGTCCACAAGCTGAATGGGCCCTTATGATGGAATTTCTCAAATCCAGATCAGTGTTGATGCTCCCAGGCTGGAGAAGGCCATGATGGGGAGGGAGCCTCCATTGTCACTGGCCAGGCTGGGTCTGTGCCATGAATAACAGATACCTTAATGCTCCAGGAATGTGACATGGCAAAGTTCTTGTGTCCTCAGATGTCACCAGCTTGTCATTGTCAGGGCTAGTTAAGGTTCTAAATACAAGCTCTGTGAGTGCTAAAACCTATGCACAGAGCAGACAGGTGCAGGATAAATTCCCACTCAGCCTTTCTCCATCTGTACACTGAATGGACTGATCTCTTGCTGAGCAGCTCGTTATGTATGCTGTGATATCATCCCACTCTGTCTGCTTTGCAACATATGCAGCCATGAGTAAAATGTCTGCCATTTAATTACACTCTTGGCACTTTGCCAGAGCTGCAATTGGGTATGTCTACACTGTGTGCTTAAGTTGACTTAAGGGCCCTTAAATCGACTTAAACAAAGCTTTGTCTACATTTCAGGGCAATAAAGTTGACTTTAGCATCAGGTAAAGTCGACTTTATTACTTCTGCTTATAAAGTCAACTTTACAGTTAAGTCGACTTTAGGCAACGTGGAGGGGAAGTTGCCTTAAGCTGACTTAGTTGAGCTCCCAACCACAGAAAACATGGGGATGGAGGCTGGCTAGAAGGCACAACACAGCTGGGAGCATTCCCAGCTGTGTGGACCACAGCCAAACTCCCCAAGTTCCCTGACTGATCTCCCTGGTTCTGAGCCAGACCAGGCATTTCCCTCATTCTCAGCCCACTCTGCATGTCTACCCTGTTCTTTGCCCAACCCCGCATGTCTCCCCCATTCTTAGCACAATCCCGCATATCTCCCCTGTTCTTTGCCTGCTCTGCACATCTCCCCTGTCCTTTGCCTACTCTGCATGTCTCCCCTGTCCTTTGCCCGACCTCACGTCTCCCCTGTCCTTTGCCTGCTCTGCATGTCTCCCCCATTCTCAGCCTGACCCTGCCTGCCTCGCTCCTTCTCTGCCCAAACCCATGTGTCTCCCCCTTCTCTGCCCAAATCTGTGTGTCTCCCCCCTTGCTCTTCTCTGCCTGACCCTGGATGTTTCCCCCTTCTCTACCCAAACCTGTGTGTCTCCCCACTTGCCCTTCTCAGCCCAATCCTTCGTGTCTCCCCCTACTCTGCCCAAATCCCTGTCTCCCCCTTGCCATTTTCAGTCTGACCCTCCCTGTTTCTCCCTCTCTCCGACCAACCTTGTGCAAGGGTGTCGCTGGCTGGGGGAGGGACCCAGGGCACAGGCCCAGGCCCTGCCCCCGGCCCCCAGCCACCAGGCCACACCCTCTGGCCAGGAACAAGGCCCAGCACCACTGTGCCGCTGTCAGCGCCTAGGCCCCACTTCCCCAGCTGGGATCGGGGCCGCCTCCGGCGCGTGTGGCTGGGCCTGGGATTGCCTGCCGTGGCGGCGAGCGACTGGGCCCCAGATCCCTGGCTGGGGATGGGGACGGAAGAGGCCGCAGGAGGCTGGGCCCCGGATCCCTGGCCGGGGACGGGTCTGCCGTGGCCACCAGCAGCTGGGCCCCGGATCCCTGGCCAAGGATGGGGCCACCACAGCCACCAGCAGCCGGGCCCCAGATCTCCAGCCCAATTGGGGCAGAGATCCGGGGCACCAGCGCTGGGCTTCGGGGCACATGCCCCAGGGTGCCCAGAGCTAGCAACACTCCTGACCCTGTGTGCCTCCCCTTCTCAAAGGACCCCCCTGATATTGTTGTAAAACAAACAAGGAGTCCAGAGGTACTGTTTAAGACTAACAAATTTATTTATTGGATGAGCTTTAATGGGAGAAAAATTCCACTTCATCAGACAGTTTGAAGATGGTGGAATTTACAGAATGGTAGGAAATAAATGCAGGGGAGTGTAAGATATAGGATCAGGTCACAGTCTAACAGCAAATCAAAGCAGTTGTTAAGATTCAAACACCAGGAAATGGCACATGGAAGGAAAGAAAGTTGCTATTTCTTTTAGATTAGATTGTGTGAAAGCAGGATTAAATCCTGACTATGGATTTTTCCCCCCCATTATAACAGGTGATTTGACTTCACCTTCCTCTATGTGCTGTTTGCTGGTGTTTAAGTCTTAACTACTGCTGCACCTTGCCCCTGTGCTGGCAGTTGCCCTGCAGCACCTGTTCCAGAGCCAGAGGAGTCTGGGCAACACAGGAAGGGTATGGAGTGCTGTGCTGGCACATCACTGGGCTACATCAGGCTCCCTGCTCCCTAGGCTCCCTGTTGCCACACACAGTATGGAGGGCAATGTTCCCTCTAAGGTTTGACGGCTTGTGTGCAAAATTTTGAACCCGTGTGCAAAACTTTTTCTGAATAAAATTTTTGTGCAACTTCACGTGATGGAAATTATTGAAAAATATAGAACAATGAAAAATTAATAAGTTATTTAAATTGCTTTTATTAATAATTTGAATGTATTCTATGCTTATGTGACATTTTGTCTCATCAATTCTTCAGTCCTGTTTGTCTGCCTTTGTCGGTTTTCCAAAATGAATAAGCACATAAAAAAGTTAAAATGAAAGCAATTAACTTGCCTCTCATTTTTCATTTTGCACAGCAGCCCATTTTACAATTAAAAAAAAAAGGTCCTAAATTGTTCCTAGCCAGTTCAAATGTGACCCTTTATTTGTTTTACTTAATTGGTCACTATTAGTAATCTTGATCACAGTATACTTTATTTTCCTTCATTTTATTAGTGTTTGCTATATATTTTTTTCCCAATTTAACCCTTCCCTAAGGAGCAACAGGCCAAAAGGTAAAAAACCCAACCCAGGGCTTGACCCTGTGATCACAAATCTGTTATTCTACCAACTCAGCTACAGGCATTCTATATAGAAAAACTTCTAGGCATAAAGGATAACTGTGTACTCCACTGCCCCTTGATCCCATCCCCCCCAAACTGCTGTTTATTCCGTGTGTGCATCTGTGCAGCAAACTCTTAACATCAGGATGGTGGGTTCCAGCACTGTGCCCCCCCCAGTCTACTTATCAGAAGTAAAAGGCTGGACAATCACCTATTTTTGGAATGCCTGAGGGAGGAAGGACATGAAGGTAAAAAGGAGCCCTTGGATAGCTAGCAACTCCCCCCCCCGCCAATCCTGAGTGGGGCTTCAGGCCTGCCCCCTGCCCATCTTCAGCTGCTTTCCCAGCCTGCCCCCTCCCCCAGTTGATCCTTGGCCATGGTTAAGCCCTGTCCCCCCCACCCCTCATCCAATCCTCAACCACTTTGCCAGACTAGGGTCACTGGATACCAAAGCATGGAAAGGAGGCCAGGGAAGTACAAAAAGGAGGATGTTGGAGGACACATACACATCTGGGGCTGCGCCTGGGCCCCCTTCATCCACCCAGCCAATGCCCCCCCCCCCAAATGCTTGCCCCATTGATCACTCAACTCCAGGGAAATCTGTCTAGCCCCTAGTTACAGTGTGAGATTAATTGCAAGAACAGAGGCTCAAGAATATCAAATGAATGGCTTAAGTATTTTTCCTCTTCACATTAAAGTAACCGTAAAGCCAACCACTTTAAGGAGTCACAAAACTAAGTATTTAATGCTTATATCAAGGTGCAAGGAGAATCACACTGCAGAACTCCTATCCAGACTGATGTTTTTACATTGTGAGTTGCAAACAGAAGCACACCTCCAATAAATTTAATGTAGTAATTATGGACAAGATTAAAATCAGGTTTAACACAGTAAGTTCCTTCACAGAATTCACTCATTGTTTGACACACAGAGGGATGGGCCCTTGACTACATGAAGTCTAACAGAATTTGAGGTGTTGGCTTCTAAAGGAAAAGTAATCTCTGTCAGCAGTATTCTCCCCATGATGTGAAATTAGGGGTGTGGTGCAGGGGGATGTTTGGGGGGTTTAGGGGGTGCTCACTCATTTGCTCTAACACTGTTACTAGCCAACAACTGGGGGGTGCAGGCGGAGTGTACAGAAATCCCCATCTAGCCTCACTGTGCAGTATTTAAAAAAAAAATCACAGACAAGCTCTTTAGATTTTATACACACAGGAAAGGAGAAATCAGAAAAAATGAGAGCTGCCAGTTTTTATGTGCAGACCTACCTGAAACATAACCTTTTACCTAAAATGCAAATGTCTGGAAACATCATATCCTACTATGTCTGCCATAAACCACAGATGGATATATATCTATTTTATGACAGTTGATGTTTTGTTTGCTTTTATGTGAAATACACATCAAATGGGGGGGCGGCAGAGTAGAAGTAGATGTTTGTGACTATCAAATGCTCCACCCAAGAGGACAGCACCTATTCTTGAATGCAATGATCAGTTTTTTCCTAAATATTCCAAAATAAAAATAAGCATAGAGTACATAGGCAAAAGCAAGCTGCTTGTTTTCTATGATTTGATAAACTAACAAAGGGACAAATATTGCAAGCCTTACTCCATCAAATTTCGCACTGACTTCATTTAAACTATAGGATCAGGCCCAGCCCAGCAGCTACTTTAGAATGGATAATACTTGCACATCTGTGTATCTTACTAAAAATATAAGGACACATCTATAGTGGACTAACTTCTTCTTGGAAGGGAGAAACAAACTGAAAAAAATCACACTGGGAAAAGGAAAATCTTACAAACTGAAACCTCCTCACAATCAAAAGTGAACTTTGTTGGACCTCTAAACAAAGGATTTGTTGTCAAAAGCCAAGATTCATTAGCAGGAATAAAGATCTGGCTTAGCCCAGCCGTTAGAGAAAGAAACCTCCCAAGAAACTTTAAGCCAAGCAGGGCAGCAAAGCAAAAGAGTCCCAGGTTTCTCTCTGGGCAGTTCAGAGACCCCATCAAGGTAAAGAAAAGCCCCAACCCCTGCAAAAAATAAGATCAAATCTCCCCCAAAATCAGGTGCAGGGAAAGGTGAGAGGACCTGAGCTGGAGCCTGGAAAGAAGCCGGGGGTGAGAAGCCGAAGCAAGAAAGCAAAGTGAAACCACTTCTAGCACTGCAGCTGGAATGCCTGGAGCAGGGAGGAGGGCAGGGCAAAGAGGAGGAATCTTAAAGAGATACAGACTCCTGGTTTTCTCTGCTGACCCTGAGCCTAACCAGCCCCCAGCCGATCTTCAGGGGCTCTGCTGGCCCCTGCCCAGGCCTGGCTCACCCCCCCCCCAGCTGCTCTGCTGGCCTGGCCCCGCTCCCCACTTTGACAGCGTGGGCCTGCCCGCCCCGCCCCCTCCTCCCCCAGCGGCTCAGCTGCTCCGCTCCCAGGCCGCCCAGTCCCCACTCCCCTGGCTGAGCCTCAGCCGCTCTGCCGGCCTCGCCCTCCCCTGTGCGGGGACTGGAAACCCCTGCGCGGGGAGGGGGGTCTAACCTGCGCGGCCGCGCTGCCGCGCACGTTAGAGGGAACAGTGATGGAGGGTGGTGTGGTCACTCACCTCCTATAGTAAAGGAGTGGCCAGAAGAGAGGGGCACCTCTGCTGTGGCACACTGTGGGCCAGGTACCCACAATGCACCACTCGTAGGGCAACCTAGCAGCTGCCAGTGTGGACGTGGGCAGTCTCCTGGCAGTTTGAGTGTGGACGTGCTTAGCCGGCTTAATAAAGTCTTCTTTAAGCAGACTTTATTAAGCCAGCTTAACCAAGCCCTGTAGTGTAGACATAGCCATTGACAGTAGCTTCTGTAACACATATGTGACTAGTTTTGTAATAGTCTCTATTTGAATGCAGACAGTGAAACAGAATGATGGGTTACCTTATTAGAGTCATGCTCTTACCTCGTATTGTTAAAATGCATTAATCTGGTGACAGACAAAGTTCATGAAGAAATTGACCGTGTGATTGGCCGAAACCGAAGCCCCTGCATGCAGATTGAAGTCAGATGCCCTACACAGATGCTGTGATTCATGAAATCCAGAGATTCATTGCTCTTGCCCCACTTGGTGTCCCACGTGCTGTGACTAGAGACGTTTATCTCAAACAGTATTTTATTCCCAAGGTCAGTTCCTAATGTATTTGTGAAAGGTTGAATTGTTCTACCTTTTTTGCTTTTTGCTTCTGAATTTTTCACAATAGAAATGCATCAGTTAGATTTTGCATGGTGGGTGTTTTTACTGATTTATTTATAATGTACCAATTATGATTTCCTCCCTCCAAGCCTCTGATGAAGAAGACCAGCAGTTTCAGTCTGCATCTTGGGTTTTTCTTCAAGGAGAGGGTTTCAGATCCCAGCTGTGTCATTAAGCTATGAAATAAAGAGTGAATTGAAAAATGATATACTGCTAAGATGTCAGTCTCAAAATAGTGTGTTCAAACATACATGTTTTGAGGAAAAAGGGATTTTGTTTCCAGTGAAAATTTTTTGGTGTGCTCAGTTAACAAACAGACCAACATGGCAATGCAACTGAAGAATGACTGAATAAGGTCAAAAAGTATTTGAGCACTTCCCATCTTTGTTTCATTCTGGAATAGAATGGAAGCCAATGAGTACAAATAGAAAATAAAACAGAAACTATGCTGCAAGGTTCAGATATTTTAATAGTGACTCAAGCTTGCTTCTTGTGTTTCATTTACTAAATAATGGGGAAAAAAACCACCCATGGGTTTATAATAAGTAAAGATTCTTAGGCTAGAAAGGTCTATTATGATGAACGAGTCTGACCTCCTATATAACGTCTGCCACAGAACTTGTTCAGGAGCCAACCTTTTAGAAAAAACATTCAATCTTGATTTTCAAACTTGTCGGTGATGGGGGATCCACCACAATCCTTGATAATTGTTCTGATCAGTATTTGTTCTGATGGTTAATTACTCTCATTGTAAAAATTTGCACCGTCTTTCTAGTTTGAATTAATGTAGCTTCTAGCCTCTGAATCATGTTGTACCTTTTTTCTCCTAGATTGAAGAGCCCCTTACTAAGTATTTGTTTTCCATGTAGATACCTACAGAATATAATCAACTCACCCCTTGACCTTCTCTTTCTTACATTCAAAGAGCTCAGTCATATTAGTTTGTCACTGCAAGGCATGTCATCTAATCTGTTAATCGTTTTGAGTTGTGGGCACCAGAACTGGACAGAGTATTCTGACAGCAATCTGACCAGTGACAAGTAAAGATGTAAAATAATCTTGCTCCTACTCAAGACAACAGTTTAGGCATCCCAGGACAGCATTAAGTTATTTGAGTTCCTAGCATAACACTGTCTGTAATGTTGAACTGATCATCCAACCACAACCCCCAAATTTTTTGAAGAGTCACTACATCATAGAACAGCAGCCCTGATCTGTAAATAGGGCCTACATTCTCTGTTCCCAGATGTACCCATTTATATTCAACTATATGAAAATGC
This sequence comes from Podocnemis expansa, assembly GCA_007922195.1. Classification (NCBI taxonomy): domain Eukaryota; kingdom Metazoa; phylum Chordata; order Testudines; family Podocnemididae; genus Podocnemis; species Podocnemis expansa. The sequence goes on along the minus strand of ML683393.1, from coordinate 83,160 downwards.
ATATTGTTGGGTTGTGCCCATTTTACCAAGCAAGCTACATTGGTCTGAATGAAGGACCTTTTCCTCTTCATTATTTACCAATCTGCCAATTTTTGTGTCAGGTGCAAATGTTCTCAGTGATAGTTTTTTGTTTTCTTCCAGGTTATTGAAAGGAATATTAAAAGGCATAGGGCCAAGAACCAGTTCCTCTGGGACCCCACTGAAAACAGACCCACTCAATGACAATTCTGTCTTTCAAATTAAATTATGAGATCTAACATTTTGCCAGTTTTTATAAATTTGATATATGCCCTTTTAATTTTATATTTTGTTTTTTAAATCAATATATTATTTGATATCAAGATAAATTCCTTACAGAATATTATTTTGTCACTACTACCCTTAAAACATTTGTAATCTTATCAAAACGAGGTATGATGTTAGTTTGACATTATCGATTTTCCATAAAGCCACGCATTATCCTTAAATTATCCGTTTTTAGCTCTTATTAATCTTCTCTCATAACATCTGCTGAATTATCTTGCCTGCAGTTGATGTCAGGCAGATAAGCTAGTGATAAACTAGGTCACCATGTTGAGCTGGTTTAAAAATTGACACAGCATTAGCTTTCTTTCAATATTCTGGAACTTCCCCAGTGCTCCAAGACATCTTGAAAACCAGCACTAATGGTTCAGCGAGTTCCTCAGACAGCTCTTATAAAATTCTTGGATGCGAGTTATCTGGACCAGCTAATTTCAAAAGATCTAATTTCAGTAGCTAATGTCTAACATCTGCCAAAGATACTAATGGATAGAGATAGAAGTCCCTAAGGTTTCATTGTGATCATATAGTCTGACCTGTATAATATAGGCTTTAAAATGTCCATCATATAATTCCTTTGATGTTATCCCTCTTTCACTAGCAGGGGTATTTCACAAGGTGTGATACACTGAACAATAATATTTAGCTCCTGTATCTCAAAGCACTTTTCAAAGATGAGATGGTATCATTATCCACAATTTACAGATACAGTAATAGGGGCTCTGAACCCACAAGGGATGTGCCCAAAGTCACTGAGAGCTTGCGTACACTGGGGCTGGAGTGGTATTTCGATCTGAAGCTGTTGAACTTCAGAAGGCAAAGCATGCAAGGAGTCCTGTGGCACTTTTAAAGACTACAGAAGGCAAAGGCTAGTGATCACACCAAATTGCTTGCTTAGGGGTCTCACATCCCCACTACTCACATTATTCCCTGAAATGTTTTGTATTGTGGGTAGTAGGTCCAGGGGCTCTTGGAGGGGCAAGCTGTCTTCTTCTCAGTCCCTGTCCCTTCTTCTCGAAAGAAAAAACAGCAGGAAAAGCTTTCCTAGCTGTTTCTCTGCCACAGACATCAGAGACAGCACAGTGCTTTATGCAGAAAAAGGAATTAATTGAAATCTTGCAGCAGGAGAGAAGCAATGTTGCCATGGTAAAGAGATAGGAAAAACTGATAGAGCTACTTTTTGGCTACTGGGGCTAAATTAGAATTTCAAAGGGGTAGCTGTTTTAGTCTAGTTCAGCAGAACAAAAAGGAGTTCTGTGGTCCTTTTAAAGACTAACAAATTTATTTATCACATAAGTGTTTGAGAGAGAAAATCCCACTTTGTCAGATGCTTTGAAGATGGGGAACTTACCGAATGGAAGGAAAATAAATTCAGGGAAGTATAAGTTATAGAATCAGATCAGACTGATACAGCAAATCAAAGCAATAGTTTAAATTCAAATACTGGGGAACAGCATGTAGAGATAGGTGAGGTCAAATCACCTGTTGTAATAAGGAAAAAAAAAAACACGAGATCCCTATTTATCCCTAAGGCAACACTGTCAAATCTGCAAATTAATTCCAGTTCTGCAATATATCTTTGAAGCTTTGATTTGTTATCCATTTGTTTGAGCACAGCTATCAGCAAATCATCAGTGAAATGAGCACAGAGATTGATGTGTTCCACTACTGGTTTTTGAATTTTGTGATTCCTGATGTCAGATTTGTGTCCATTTATTCTTTTGTGCAGAGACAGTTATTTGTCCAGCATATAAAGCATAGGGTCATTGCCGGCACAACTGTTGTAACAGTTTGACCTGATCTTATGACTTACACTCCTTTGCATTTATCTTCCTCCCAGTCTAAGTTCCCCTATCTTCAAACATCTGAAGAAGAGAGATTTTCTCCCATGAAACCTCATGCAATAAATAAATTGTTAGTCTTTAACAGTGCCACTAGAGTCGTTTTTTTGTTAAATTAGACATACATTTCAACTACTATGCTATGCCACTGTATTGCTCTGACAGCAGACACATACACTGCAGAAGGTCAAGATAAGCAGTATTATCACAAACTTCACTGTTAGTGTAGACCATCCCTTCATGTAGCCTGGCTCTACCTGTAAGTAGTAGAAAGGGTGGACAGCAATTCAGGGAGATTAGCTATGCTCATGAAATTTGAAGAGAGCTGCTGCTTGCTCCTTAAGTATCTGAAGTTCAAGTGATGCAAAAAACTTCAGAAAAACACAGATGAGTCTCATAGTACCCCTAAGTGAATTTTGGAGTCTTTTCTTTGTTTTGAATACTATCCTCTTTAACTCTTTTCTTCCTCACTTGACAATTTAGGGCACCACAGTATACCCTGTCCTGAAATCAGTTCTATATGACAGCACAGAATTTCCAAACCCAGAGGAATTTAACCCAGGACATTTCTTGGATGAAAATGGTGTCTTTAAGAAAAGCGACTACTTCATGCCTTTTTCTGCAGGTAGAAGAAGCCATTTTAATTTTAAATTCCAGGCTGTCTGCTAGCTCTGCCATGAAGATATTAGTGACTCTCAGACTGTTTTAGTGCTTAGTGTTTTCAGGTGGTCTCTGAAGCAGTCTCTGATGCTAACAAAACATCTATCAGTCTTTTAAAGAGTTTCACTTCTTGCTTGTTTTCTAAAGTGAGTTTCTGATTAACTGCACTGTCTCCCCTCTTCACTCTGCTTGGCACATTTGTGTCATACTTTGTTTGATATCTGTCTGCTTATGCAGAAAATATTAAAAATTGAAGAGATGAAGGATTGTAATGGACCTGGAGAGGTCATCAAGTCTACCCTATGTCCTGATGCAGGACCACATACATTTTGACCATAATTACCAAGTGTTTCTCTAGCCTGTTGTTAAAAGCCTCCAGAGATGTGGTTTCTAAAACTTCTTAGAAAGCTTGTTCCAAAGGTTAATCCCCATCAGAATTGGTAAAGATTTCCTCTCTGTAGCGGATTGCCAGCAGCCAGCCCTCCTTCCAGATCCCCTGAGTTGATCTCCTGGCCTTTCAATAACTGGAATCTGAGACATCACCCTGGTACAATCACTTGTGCTGGTTTATTTACAGTGCTCAAATTCAGTTCCCCCTCCTAAATGGTCTGCTTATATAAGCCCTCCAGTGAGGGAAACAGCTGTTCCCATTTATTCTATCTGTCTTGTGGAAATCAGAACCACCTGCTGTTACACTTACCTGGCTGTCTGGGCTTTGCTGGCTGGACTTATTCCTGCCCAGTGAGCCAAATGTGGGAGCAAGGCTGGATTGATGCTGGAGCTTTAGAGGTTGCTGCCCCTGGTTAAAGGGGGGGGGGCGCACCCCACAAAATCTGGCCCCAGGCAGTCCAAATGCTTATGGGTAGGCCGTCAACCTGTACTGCGCCGGATGGTCTCTGCAGGCTGCAGCTCAGTCTGGTCTGGCCAGTCGGGATCTGCCAGACCTCACTGGGGAGCTCCATGCGCTGACCTGACAGCTCTCCCTGGTACACTGCTACTGTCCTGCCCCCATACCAGGCTGAGAGCACTCCCAGGAAGGGAGTCCCTGCCCCTGGAGCTCTGCCACCACTCATTGTCACTGGGGAAGACCAGCCAGTCTGGGAGCCGGCAGAAGTGCCACAGAACCAATCCTTGCTGCATGGCCTGCCCTGCCTCCAAGTCTGGCTGGTTTGTTGGCCCTGGACCCCAGCTCCCAGCACTGCTCTGCCCCCAGTCTGGTTACCTCTGTGATGGGTGGTGGGTCACAACAGTGGGCATCCCTGGGCCCTCAGGAGCCTTGATAAAGCCCTTGGTGTGAGGGAAGAGGGTTGGAAGAGGTATCAAGGGGCTTGCACTCGCCATTCTGCTACGCTAACCTACATCTCCCTTGGTTCAGATTAAGCCAATTACTCTTTGTCCTACCTTCAGCAGGAAGAACAGTTGATTCCTATCCTCTTCATAGTAGCCATTAACACATTTGAAGGCTGTTTACCGGTCCCCCTCAGTCTTTTTTTCTCAAGGTTAAACATCCCCAGGTTTTTTTAACCTTTCTCCAGAAATTAGTTTTTCTAAAGTTTTGTCATTTTTATTGCTATCCTGAGACTCTCTTGAATTTATCACCTCTTTTCTAAAACAAGGATCCCAAAACTGTACATTGTTCTTCAACTGAAACCTCACCAGTCCTTAGCGCTGGGGGACAATTACCTCCCATGTCTTAGATATGATACTTTGGTTAATGCATCACAGAACATTATTAGTCTTTACCCTAGCTGCATCACTCAGTTGACTTACAGTCAATTTGTTATTGGCTACAATCTCTATGTTCTTTTCAGGAGTACTAGGCTGTGTTCACACAAGGCTTTTAATTTGAAACAACCGCCATTGTCTCAAATTAAAAGTTGATATGTCCAGATGAAGTTTCCTTATTTCAAAATAAGGAAAATCATTTTGATATAATAAAATCTAGTTATATATCGAAATGAGGGTTGTTTGAAAACTGTGGTTTTGAAATACCCATGTCCGGCTCTGTTATAGTGATATGCCCTGCATATCGATAAAACAAAATGAACTTCCCCCCAGGGTGCATGGCACTGTGAAATTGAACAGGCTGCAGAGCCTGCCTGGGGCTGGGGGAGCCGCATCTGAGGACTGGGGAGCCCCGAGTGCTCTGCCCCTGCCTCCTGGCCTGCAGCCACTGAGCCCGGGCAGTGGGTCCAGCTGGCTCGGAGACCTGCCACCTACTCTGGCTGCTGGCTTGTCGGAACAGGGGGAAAGTGGACTGGGGACCTGCCACCTGCCCTGGCTGCTGGCTTGCTGGGGCAGCAAGTCCAGCCAGCTGGGAAACCGCTTCCTGCCCTGGCTACCGGCTTGCTGGGACAGCAAGTCTAGCTGGCTGGGGATCCGCTGCCGCCCCCCCCCCCCCAGCCCACTTCAGCATGCACCGCCCGGCCAGCAGCTACCAAGCCCTGGCAGCGGGTCCAGCTGGATCCCACATGCGCTGGCAGCTGCCGAGACCGGGCAGCAGGGTCAACTGGCTCCTGGATCCACCATCCAGGTGGCAACCAGGGTGCCCCACCACTCTCCCTCGCTGCCCCACCAGCAGCGGGGGATGCAGGGCAGGGGGGTCCCTGCCCTGGGGGCTGTTTTCCCTGCCTGGCTCTCCAGGTGAGAGCCAGGTAAGGGATTGGATGGCAACATAGCCCTGTTGGGGACCATGTTGGCACACCTCCCATGGTGCCCCTCTGCTGAATCAAAATAGAAAATCCTGTGTTCGGACTTGCTATTTTGATTTTGTGGTTTTTGCTTCTTTCAGTTTACGTGAATTCAAAATAATGATTTTATTTAAAAATAACTTATTTTGAATTCACTTACTGTGAAATAAGCATTTACGTGTGAACATAGCGCCACTGCTTAACCAGTTATTCCCCATTTTACAGTTGTGCAGATGTTATAAATAGACTCTCCATTATTCAAGTCATTAATGAAAATATTGAACACTACTGGAGTCGGGAAAGACCCTGAGGCATTCCTACTACACGCACAGACCTAGTCTAAAAGCAAACCATTGAGAGTTACTCTAAGGAAGATTTTGCAATCAGTTTTGCACCTACCCTGTAGTAATTTCATCTAAAGCATGTTTCCCTAGTTTGCTCGGGGACCCTTAACCCTGTTCAAGAAGAAAAATCAAGATGGTTTGTCCTGATTTGCTCTTAACAAATCCATGTCAGTTATTCCTCAAAACCTTGTTATCTTCCTTCATCCTGCTACTCTGGATGCCTATACCTTTCTGCTTCTTACTTCCCCACTTTGACTGAGTCATCACCATGTCATGCCCTCCAAAAACTGTTTAGCTCCTATGAGAAGTGGATAGTCTATACCTCAAATCTCACATCTTCCCACTGGACCCTCCAAACTGCCTTAAAAAGGACAAAATAAAGAACTCAGACCTGTGAATAAATGGTGTAGGGGGTCATACCATCCTGAACTCTGGGAGATGGCCTGTATCCTCCACACACACTTACCTTGAATTTCTCTGTGTATATATAATTTGTTCCTGACATTTTGTTTCCATAATAACCATGTTTAAAATGTGCTGAAAAGAAGGATCTCCATGATCATCTCAAAAGTCCTTTTTCATTGCAGGGAAACGGATTTGCTTGGGAGAAGGTCTGGCTCGGATGGAACTATTTTTGATACTGACAATGATTTTGCAAAACTTTACCTTGAAACCTCTCATTGAATTAAAAGACATTGATATAACTCCTATAACAAGTTTTGTGTCACGAGTGCCAAAACCATACCAACTCCAAGTTCTTCCTCGATAAAAGTTATCTCAACATCCCATATCTGTTCATGAACTTGATTTGCTTCAATTGTGGACTTATTTACACACGGACAGAAATGAATTTATTGCCTTGAAACAGACAGATAAATTAGTAGTTTTTATGTAACTTTGATTTAATGAAATTAAGTGGAATATAAAAAAATAACTGCAGGGCTGAATCAAAAAGCTGTGTACACTCATAAACTGGTGTTGTCAGACATTGATGTGAATAAAAATCAAATATGTGTTCAAGTACTTTTTGATGTGGTTGACAAGTATGAAAGCTTATTTAGACAGCTTTAAAGCTTCTTTATTGAGAGGGATTTCCTAATTGTGCTCAGCCTATGTGTTCCAACCTACCAAAGAGATTTATTTAAATGATTTAATGCTATTAGTTCAACATCCTGCTTGGCAGTTTCTATGGCTTCAGACTGAATTAGAATTCTCTGTCCCCTGCTCATTAATGCAATTTATCATAAGCACAATCTTAATAAAGTTTCCTCTCATTAATTTTTGACTTATTCTAAGACTTTTAAATACTTGCATATACATGTAACTTTATTGCACATATTCCAGGGCTGGAGTCAAGATGGGAGGTGCTGAAAGCGAGAGAAAATATACACTTTTTGAGAAAAAAGGGTTAAAATATCCCCTTCTATGTGCTTTCTTGCCGTCTCTCCTCCTCCTTTTTCCCTCTCCTCTTCCCATCTCTTGGCATCATGTCATCTAATATCTTGCACTTAAGTGCCCTCTCTGCTCCAGTTAACCCCACCTCAAAGCACAGCCTTCTTCTGTTTTGTCTCTTCATTGATCTCCTGCCTCCCGATAGTTGCCATGAATGAATAGCTCCTTGTGTGACATTTCACACCTGTGGCACCAGGATCCCCCTAAGAACTGGGACAACAGTTAGGAGGTGGGACTTTATGGAGCCTTCTTCCTTAAAACAGAACACACTTACTTTGGTATAACTATGCCGCTTAGGGTGTGAAAAAATCCGTTTGAGCTTGGTTTAAAGCCTTCCTTCTTAAGTTAGTGAGTCAATGTGCAAACAAGCCCTTTACCTTCTTGGTCAGCTGGCTCTTTCCAAAAGGTCTTCTTCCCTAAATACAAAGAAGGAATCTGGTGGCACTTTTAAAGACTAACAGATTTATTTATTTCTCACGAGCTTTCTTTGTTTGTTTTGCTGGACTAGACTAACATGGCTATCCCTTTGGAACTTCCCGGAACAGCATCCCATGATGGAGAAGGTTAAAGGTCTCCTGTCAGTACCATCTATTCAGCAATGCATTCATCTCTAGGGCGTGTTTCTTCCCCTCAGAAGAAACTGGGTAGGCCAGCAATTTGGATGCCTGGTTTTCATGGAGCCATGACTATATGAGCCCTGACACTGCAGTTGTCCTTCAAGTGAACTGACAGGGAGCTGGAAACATTTGCTCTTGTGCTCCTTGCCAGGTGAGATAATGAGAATCTAGAGATATTGAGAGCCAAAGCTACTAATGAGTTGGATGACAGGAGCCAGTCAGGGTGCTGAGGAGCCAGGTGGGTGAGCAAGTTGGCAGGGACCTAGGAAGAGACAACACAATTGACATGTTCTTATGAAATGGTTCACTATTGATGAATTGCCTGGAATTTGGCATAGCTGATGGGCCCAGATACCCTTACCAGCTACCGGCAAAGGGCTGCAGGTGGATTCCCATGCTTGAAATGGCATAAGGACAGCTTGTCTGGTAGGAATTTGTCATGCTGGAAGAGAGGGAAAAGACAGAGAGCTATTTAGAAGGCTGAGTCATGAAGAGGCAGGAGCCCAAGTCAGGAACAAAGGGAGGTCCAGTTCATGAACAGTTGGCAGAAGGCAGCGTCAGAGAGAAGAGAGCTAATTCCAGGGCTCAATTTGTAGTAAAAGAGGTGCCACAGGTCAAGTGTTTACATGACCAGGAGTGGTTCCCTTTGAATATGTCTTTTAGTCATCAACTGTACTGTGTGAATTTTTGTAGGTGCTACATGTGCTTCAGTCTCTCTTTAAATATGCCCCACTGCTGTTATGTGCTGAAGGCTAAAATGTCATTGCCTTGGCAACACTGTTGCAGGCACTCAGTGCATCTAGTTGTGATGATGCCTGATGTCACCAACATTAGCAGACAGTGCAATGTGCTAATTTAGCAGATCGTGAAGCTACTTTTATGAAGAAAGGCCACAGGTGTGATTCAGTGACAAAGGCACTAAGCGAGGTTGATTGCCCCCAAAGCATTGTCCAAGACCCTGCACTATTGTTGAATGCTCAGTGGTAAGGAGGGGTTTGGTCAGCTGTGGAACTTTCTGTTGTCCCCTGGTCCTTGCAATGCATCAAGGTGAGATAACCCAACATTTCAGGCTGATGCCAGCAACTGGTATACACAAATTACATTCCTCATTATGTATTTCATAACATTTCTTTATCTCCCTAGGTTCCATATATTTTTGGCAAAAATCCCTATTCACCATCATGTCAGACCATCTTATCTTGTACTAATCTATGATGGGTGAGACTAATTGTTTATCTAGCCCAGTATCCTGTCACCAACAATGGCCAGTATCTGGTACTTCAGAGAGAACATGGCAATTTATCAAACGATCCATGTGATGGGGTAGCCCCACCCCACACTTTAAAAGCCCAGTACACGCTATGGGTGGTGGAAAACACCCCCCCCCCTCGACTCTGCTGGGCATGCTCAGAGTGCTGCCCCAGTATAAAAGGAAGCAACTCAGTTCAGTCAGGGCTGGGCAGCAGAGAGGAAGAACATCTGCTGGGAGCTCCTACACTGGAGCTGCATCAGCCCCAACCTGAGGGAGACTCAGTGGCCAGAAGAGATTCTGCAGAGCGATTACCCTGCAAGGAGCACCAAGTGACTGAAACCCAGGACCTGTAAGAAAGATGACAACAGCTCTTCTAGGTCACAGAAAGCCACAGTCCAGTGCTCAAAGAGGACTTTGCTCAGCCCAGGTAGGAAATAGCCCAGGGGGCCTGGAGGCTGAGTTTAGGGTGTAGTGAAAACCCAGCCAGTGTGTTTCGATCTGTATCCCCACTGACTTGGGGCCATACCCATAGGGTCCTGGGCTGGGACCCAGTGGAGCGGGTGGGCCTGAGTCCCTCCTAGCTGGGCACTGTTCTCCATCATAGACTATTCTACTGACTCTGGCCGGTAGGCCAAACTGCCCTGAACCGCAGAATTTGCATGTACCTAACTGCTAGGACCCTGGCACAGTAGATTAAACAGTATCACATAGGTAGCCTACCTGCTAAATTGTGTGCCCTTTGTATTTCCCCAAATGGGGGCACTAAAGGGGTGTACCCCACGACAATCCATCACATCATCCAGGCTCAGCTTCCACCAGTCAGATTTTAGAGACACCAAGAGCCTAGGATTGCGTTCCTGACTGTTTTGGCTAATAATCATGGATGTTCCTATCCCCCAAGAATTTCTCTTGCTCCTTTTTGAAGCGAGGTATATTTTTGTCCTTCACAAAATCCCTTGTCAACAAGTTTCATAGGATAACTCTTCATTGGGTGAAGAAATTCTTCCTTTTGTTTGTTTGTTGCCTACTAATTTCATTGCATGAGCCCTGGTGCTTGTGGTATGTGAAGGGGTAAATAACATGTCCTTCCTCACATTCTCAACAACATTCATGACTTAACAGACCTCTAGAAAAGGGATGGGCGAACTTTTTGACATGAGTATCACTTCTGCCTTTAGAAATTGCATGGCAGCTGGTATACAAATATAAGGTTAGGGGAATGGGTAGGACTGTGTGAAGGAAGTGGCTACCACTGCTTGGGACTAGGAGAGGCTCTACCCAAGGCACTGCTCAGTTCACGTGATGGGAGAAGTGAGGGAAGGAAAGGATAAGGTTGGGAGGTGGAAGCAGCTGCCTCTCTCCAGACACCATCCAGCACTGACGGGTGAGGTAAGAAAAGGGAGAGTGGGAAGGGGGAAAGGCCACAACGCTCCAGGACCATGCTGGGCTCAAAAGACCCATTGAGAGAAACAGAGGACACCAGAATAGGGTAGTGTCTGCCACTCTTCTGCTACCTACGGTGCTGCTGGGCCCATGTTTTTGGGAGAGGAGCAGGGAGAACGCAGCAGCGCTGGGACTCTGGAAGGATGCCTGGGGGCGGGGGGAATGACCATTTCTGGCCAGGCCCAGCTGGAGGGCCTAATGAAAGGCTCAGGAAAACTGCATAGAGCCCATAGATGGTAGCTTTCTCACCCTTGCACTAAAAGATCTTCCCCAGTCATTTCTAACTTCAAAAAGCCTATTCTTATCTCATCTGAGAGCTGTTCTATACCCTTGATTATTTTTGTTGTGTTCTTTTGGTAACTTGTTCCCATACTCAGTTCTGTCTATAATAAAGGGTTTGTTCTGACACTGGTCTGCTCATCAGTAAAACACTACTGCTCTGGGCACTGGTACCATATGTTCTCAGCATCACAGTTTTCTCATTCATCAGGCTAATCCATTTTGCACTATCTTCAGACACTGGCTGATTTCAAGGGTTAGTGCATAACACTAAGAACTGTATATTTTGTTCCCTCTAAAGGTGAGTGCATGGCACTCATCAAGCACTCCTTGAAATCTATTTGTCCGGTTCCATGTGTGCAATTCTTTCATCTGTGTCTTTTTCAGGGACTTCTTGAAACCTTACCCCATGCTCATGGAAGAAGCTATTGGTATCCCCTGTTTCCCCTTTCCCCCACTGTGATCTATAAATATTTCCTCAAGCCAGAGGCTTTGCCGTGCCCCCCCTTATTCCTCAATGTTCTCCATACAACTCTTACCCCATTCAGCTATCTCCTTTTTGCACTGCCAGAGAATCTGTGTACTCTACATTTCTCCCTACCCAATTGTGGTTGGGCTCCCTCTGTTTCCTCATTTGCCCAGATCAGTTCCCCCTTTCTGCCCCCCGTGCCAGAGTCTCTTTGTGTACCCCTGCTTTCATCTGTGCCTCCCTAGTCCCCCATCCTACTACCATTCTTATAGATTCTATCTTTTTCCTTTTTTTCTTCCCTCCTTTCTCTTTAAGGGTATGAATATGTGAAATTTGCTTTAGAAGGGTCAGCAGAGCTGAGATTAGGGAATTTGTTATGGTTGAAGGAGTTAATGTCTGCTGTCAACTTGTAATTTGCAATCAGGAAAATTACAGAGGTAACTGAAGGTGCCGATTTTGCCAAGCAGATGCCAGAGTCTTTGAGATTTCACTGCAAATAGTGTAGTAGCTAGCACCTCTGCTTAACATGCAGAAGATCCTGGGTTCAATTCCCAGGAGGTTGGACTTGATGAACTCATGAGGTCCCTTCCAGCCCTATGATTTGATTTCCTAGTTAAGTCCTTTGATTTTTAACACATTTCAACATAAAGCAGACTTCTCATTGAAACCGAGAGCATTCCCTCAAAGATGGGAATCTGTGGGCTGCAGAATTCAATTGCTATCATGGTACAGACAGATTGACAGAAGCAGAGATTAATGCCATTGATAAGACTATCAATCCTTGGTTTCTTTGACACATTGATAGCTTAGTCTTGAGATGACCAAATGTCAGTCCCAAGAGAAATAAGAGGTTTATTTAAGGGCAGAGTTAAGATTGATTGGGTGATGTTAAATTGCAGAGTGTGAAATGGCATCCTCGAAAGCAGTTAGAATTAACAGGATTTAGGAATGCCAGTGGCCAAGCACCTCAACACAAGCTCCCAGTCGGTGTGACAAGATGTCATACAGGTCTTGCATGGTCTTCTAATCTATGAGCAAGGAAGTGGTGAATAGGAGGAGTGGTATGATTTGACTTCCTATTAAATATTGGTGAGACTGGTACTAGAATATGGTGTACAGTTCTAGTGGCCACATTTTTAAAGGATGTGGGACAATTGGAGAGAAGCATCAGACCAGTAATTTAATGACTGAAGAAAATGTCTCCCAGTGAGAGATTTAAACATCTCATTCTGCTTAATGTCTTAAAACAAACCCTGAGGTGTGACCTGATGGCAAGGAGTAAATAAAGTAGACGACCTTTTATGCACCACTCCATTATCTGCCTCGCTATGGCTATGTCTACACTGCAAAAGCAAAGTTGACTTCACTAAGTTGACTCAATAAAGTCCCTAAGTTGACTTAAGGAGTCCACACTGCAAATGCCTGGGGACTGCCCATGTTCACTCTGTCAGTTGCTAGCAGGGCCATAACTACGGTGGGGCAAAAGGGGCAAGGCCCAAGGTGAAAGATTTCACAGGCCTACGGACGACCCTGCCTAGCCCCGAAGAGGAATGTGCCTTGGGGAAGTCACATTCCTCCAGGAGCCAGACTGTGGGCTGGAGGAGGTCATCTCCCGCCCTGCCCCCAGCATGCAAGTTCTGGTCAGGTGCATGCTCAGGGCAGGGGAAGGGGAGAGAAGAAATCTGGCCACCAGCCACGTGGCCAGCAGTACAGCTGCTTTAGCCTCTGCCGGACCAACAGCTAGGTAGGAAAAGGTGGTGGTGTGCTGGGGGCTGGGCACCAGCAGTACCTGGCTGGTTGGAGTGGGAAGGCACCTTCTCGGCCCCAGGTGACTGGCTGGTTGGTGGGGGAGGGAGCCAGGGAGGCAGCCCCTGACCCTGTGTTGCTGAGTGGCTAGGCTTTGCTGGCTGTGGGAGCAGGGGAGGCACCTGCCCAGCTGGCCTCGCTGGCTTGTGGGTGAGGGAGCCAAGGAGGCACCCCTCTTCCTGACCCTGTGTTGCTGAGTGGCCAGGCTTTGCTGGCCGTGGTGGCAGGGGAGGCACCAGCTAGCTGGGCTGGCTAGTCAGTGGTCAAGGGAGGCATTCCTCCGCCCCACCCCAAACCTGTATTGCTAGCCCACCAGATTTGCTGCCAGTTGGTGGGGCACACCTGCCCAGCTCAGGGGCTCGGTGCTGCCTGGGACTTGGGTGAGCCAACCAGGGGAAACAAAGAGGCTGTGTCCACATGAGGCTTTTATTTCAAAACTACGACCATTGTTTTGAAATAAAACTGGCCATGTCCAAACAATGTTTTTTTATTTCAAAATGATGGGATCCTGTCATTTCAAAATAAGGTCAGTCATTTCAGAATAGTAAAACCTACCCGGAAAAGAAATAGCCCTTGTTTTGAAAGGGTGGTACCCTGGGAGGAAGGCTCGGCCCCCTTAGCACCCTGGCCAGGGAGCAGATCAGTGCCCTGGCCAGGGTGCTGAGGGAAGCTTCAGGGGATGCAGCGGGGTGGCGGGTGGCAGCAGGCTTGGCCCGCTGCCCCCACTAGCCAGCAGCTGTGGGGAGTGGTGGGCACGAGAGGGCTTTGCCCACTGCCGCTGCTTGCCAGCAGCCAGGGCGGGCTGTGGGTCCCCCAGCCAGCTGGACCTGCTGCCCCCATTCCAGGGCTGGCAGTATGGGCAGAGCACTGCGGGCACCCTGGTCCCCCAACTCCTGGCCGCTAGTAAGCAGCCAGGGGCTGTGGGACCTGGGCGCCTGCAGTGCTCTGCCCCCGCCACTGGCTTACCCATCAGCCCGGGCTCCAGCTGCAGCTCGCGGGGGGTGGTGGTTCAGGGTTGGAGCTGGCTCTGCCCCATGCCCATCTTGGCTGCCACTGGGGCAGGGGCTGCGAGAGCCAGCTCCCCCACCCCCATGGGATCAGGGGTGGCCGCCCCCACGGGGGATGCAGCAGCCTGTGCTCCTCGCCACCTTGGAATGGCGGGGCCCGTGCCGCGGGGGATGCGGGAGCTGGATCTCCCCACCACCGGGGATTGGTAGTGGCAGGCGGCTCCCGCATCCCCCAGTTGTGAAATTGACCAGAGGTTGTGGAGCCTGGAGCCTGCTAGGGGCTGGGGGAGCCGGCACGCCCACCCTCCACGGCTTGCAGGCCACCAAGAGCTGGGGGGACCGGTTGCACCCCTGACTGCTTGCAGGTGACCAGGGGCTGGGGGACCGGGAGCCCCGAGAGCTCTGCCCCACCGCCCTGCCAGTAGCCACCTAGACCAGGCAGCAGGGAAAGACGGCTCCCCGACCCGCTGCCCCCGGGTAACCTGGCAAGGGGGATCGGGAAGCTCTGCACCCCCGCCACTTGCCCAGTGCCTGGGGGCAGAACTCGCAGCCCCCACTGCTTCCCAGGCGGTGGGGGCATAGATCTCCTAGCCCCCTGCTAGCCCTCTTTGCCCAGGCAAGGTGAGCACAGGGGCAGGGGGCTGCTTGCCATTCCCGCAAGCAGGTCCCAGCGTGGTCAGCTTCACAGTTGTGAAACTAACCAGGCTGGGAGCTGCTTGCGGTATGCAGCAAGCAGCTCTGAGCCCCATTGGGGTCCTAGCCCCCTGCCCCTGTGCTCATCCTGCCTGAGCAAAGAGGGTTAGCAGGAGGCTAGGAGATCTATACCCCGTCCGCCTGGGCAGCGGCAGGTCAGAGGAGCAGCAGGATCCTTTCCCCACCACCCCTAAAAGCGGCGGGGAAGAGAGCCCTCCCCCCCATCTGAGCACCCCCTGTGTTTATCCCCTGCCACTGGCTCTGGAGAGTTATTTCTTTAGCTTATTGTGAAATGTATATATATATTTTTATACAAGTTCTAATCATGTGATTTCCCCTGTATTATGAAGAGTACATGGAATATTGTGAATAATTTATTCTGTGGCACTTAAAGACTAACAAATTTATTGCATGAGCTTTTGTGGGAGAAAATCTCACTTTGTCAGATGCTCCCATGAAAGCTCATGTGATAAATAAATTTGTTAGTCTTTAAGTGCTGCAGAATTCCTTGTTTGTTTTTACTGAACTAGACTAACACAGCTATCCCTTTGGATCTTGGAATATTGTGAAGTTTCAAAGAGGCAGCCATGTTAGTGTGCTGCAGCAAAACAAACAAGGAGTCCCGTAACACTTTCAAAGAGTGAAAAGAATGATTCTTAGAAGGATAAATGGATACGGATGCATTTAAACTGTCTGACGGAGTGCTTTTTCTTGATTCAGCACACAAGCCTTTCTCTGCAAGGTGCTCGCCAGCCCTTGCACAAGGGTTGCAAAAAATAATGCTCACTGTAACCCCATCAGACTTACAAGTAACCTGATGCACTTTTAGCATGCTTATGGGAATGTTTATAATTTTTATATATTTTCTGCTTAATGCTGTGGGCTGTGTTAAAATTTTTAGCTAAGAGGAAGTGAGACGCTGATCTCTATTCAGGGGAGATAATGGCTGGGAATTGGACCCCCTATAGTGGATGCCCTTGAGGGATGGGGGGGAGGTGGAATAGAAGTGCGGTTAGCCTGAAACTGTGATACGTGTATCAATGTTTTTAGAACTACTTCACTGTTACAATTTGGATTTGTGGAAGCTGTATATAGTTAGAATAGAGATTCTTCTTCGAGCACTCCTAGGATACATTCGGTAATATGTGTATCCATGCTGCAGTGCATGGTTGATCTGTTACTTGATAGCTCTGTGTTCTTGGAGAATCAGGGCATAGTAACCAGCCACTGAGACTCACCCCCCCCATCAGGGGTGTCACTGGTGCTGGGCACTCCGGGGCACGTACCCCGAACCCCAGCATCAGTGCCCCAGATCTCCAGACCAATGGGGCCGGAGATCCGGGGCCCAGCTGCCGGTGGCCATAGTGGCCCCATCCCCGGCCAGGGATCCGGGGCTCAGCTGCCTGTGGCCACTGCAGCCCTGTCCCCAGCCGGGGATGCGGGGCCTGGCTGCCCGCAGCGGCGTGGCAGCACCTGTCCCTGTCCCCCGGTCAGGGGGCGGGGCTTGCAGGCTGGGGGCGGGCCTGCAGGCCCAGGGTGGGGCCCCTCCCCCAGTCAACGCCGCCCTTACCCCCCATCACCTTCAGCCTCTGCTTGAACCAGAAACCAGAAACAATGAAAAGCAGTGGGAGACACACTTAAAACCGCTTTGAGCAAGGGTGCTGGAATGAGGCCAACTTCTCTAGCCTCATCAACATGGAAGCTGTGAACCATTAGCACATTGAATGGAGAAACTTCATTTGTATCAAGGATGGAACCAGAATTAGCATAATGAATGGAGAACCAAGCTCCAAGACAGGAGTCGTACTGAACTCTAGGACTGGCAAAGCAGAGAAGCACTGCATGCTGGGGGATCTCTGCTCCTGAGACAAATGACTTCATGCCTGCACACACACCCCCGAGCAGTTATCAGACCAATTCTAGTCAATAGATCTTCAACTGATATCCAACATACTGAATATGCCTGATGGCATTGTATGCGCCCCCAGAGGAATGCCACCCATCACCAGGAATGATCAGCTTCTATTGTCCACCTAAACAAAACAGCTCTGGTATACTCCCTTAAGTCATTATTTACCCCAAAACAACCCCAGTGTTCTGCCTTGAACCATTGTTTCTTCCCTACAAAAACCCCCACCCGAGTTCCACATGAGAGTTGTTAGAGAGTTAGTTAGTTCTGAATTTGTTCTGATGCCTGATCTGTTGTATCAGGTCAACTGGGACTTCACCTTCTCCTTGCTGATCATGGTGGAGGTTCTGCTTGTCTCCCGCACTCCAGACCCTAAGCTGAACAGCCTGGTTCCTGGGTACCTTTGAGCCACACTGAGTGGTGAGACAACCCCCCCCCCTGCCCATTTGCTTCTCTCTTTTCTTTGTTTTTTCCTCTTAGTCCAACTATAACTTTCTAAACCTGATCTTTTGTAATCCACTTGGTCTAGCTTTCCCCAATGCTATAATCAAAACTGGGTAATATTGTAACTGTTTGATCATTTTCCTCTTTTTGTATGGGTATTACTATTGTAACTGTTCGGGCATTTTTCTTTCCTTTAATAATTATTCATAAGTTTTATGTACCTGGTAATAAAGTAACTTTCCTAATCAAGCTGGTTGCCAGGCTTCCTCTGTGTTCTTGGCTTCCCTATATTGCTCTGCAGCAACGCTCCTTTACCTAGCCAAAAATCTCTGTGATGCCCAGTTCCTTGTAAGGTTTGCTCATTAAGGGGTTACCAGCGTGCTGAACCTGTGGCATATAAGGGTGACAGCTGAAAGTGCTGTTTTAACCCAGCCTGCTCAGATGCATACTCCAGTCTAGTCCGGTGCGGTACAGGGGCACATAAGGGTGGCAGCAGAGAAGTGCTGTGTAACCCCACCTGCTGAGTTCAGGGACACATAAGGGGTCAGCTGAGAGTGCTGATAGACCCAGTCCGCTCACTCGCACTTAAAACCCCAGTCTTGGGAAATTTAGGTCCTGCAAGGGTGGCTCCATTGGGAGGGATTTGCAGAAGGGAGAAGTAAACTCCACACAGAGGCACAAGCCGTACACTAATAGAATTGCAAGCTCCCTGCCCCAGATGAGGTAACCCTAATAAATGAGCAGACCCTGAGTTGATGGACAAAGCTGGTAACAGGTTGGAAACTTTTTGTCCTAGCCTGTCAGAAGAAGGATGGCGGCCGCCACCCCCCACACCACCCCCTGGCTATATATGTGGCTGCTACCTGGCCCCTCCTCAGTTCCATTTTGTCTTCCTCAGCGACTGTTCGTGGAACAACCCGCTCCTTGCGATTGCACAAGCAGCCTGTCTTTCTTGTTTATGAGCCAGTAACTCAAGTGGGAAAAACCTCCTTGTGGACGTTGTTCCATGGAAGAGTGCTACCTCTTCCGAGTGTCTGTCGGAGCAGCAACATTGCTCTCCTCTGCTGCCCGCCATGCCAGAGTTTAAACCTTGTGCTGCCTGTGGCAAGGCCTTCCCACGGGATGACCCCCATGCAAAGCCCATCTGGTTATCTTCTGCTCCATCTGTCTGTCCTTTAAAACTAGGACAATAAGAGACAGGGAGCAAAGGCGCTGTGCATTGGCTGCAGGGCAAGCACGGCAGCCCACCCCTGAGGCTTCTGGGTCTCCTCCAGCACTGCATGCCCCTTCGGCACTGGAAACCTCCAGGCACTATTTGCTGAGAGGCCACCAAAAGGCCATCTTGGCACTGGTGCCTGTACTGCACCACCGGCATCAGTCTCGGTCACCCTCTAATGGGTCACCAGGGGACCACAAAGAGTTGATGCCACTCTGTGCTACACCAGATGCATTCAAGGCAATGAAGGCTCTTTTATTACCCACACTACCCTCTCTGGTACCCCCCAAGAGAAGGGGCAAGTAGGCATTTGCCTCCAGGGCCTGGCCCCAGAAAGCGCATCAATCACCCTCCCCAGCCTCAATCCCAAGCTCCCCGACTCTGGAACCCCTCACATGTCAGAGCCCTGGTGTGACCCAAGCCTCCTGGGATAACCTTCTGAATGTGCCAAAATCAGGGCAAGCTGCAAAACCGGGGGCCAAACCCCCAAACCACTGACGGGTGGTATTGAAGCCAGTCTCACAGTCAATAACAAAACATGCGCCTGAGTCCCTCACTCTGGTCATCACTGAGCATAACAAAACAGAAACAGTCCCCTTATTGCACATCAGTTCCTATGGTCCCCTCTAGCCACTGGATCTCTTAAAGAAATAGGTTCTCCTGACCCCACAGGGCCAGCCACATCACCCAGAACAATATAGGCTTGGATCTTACCCAAAATACCATGCTGCCAGCCAATCCTTTAGTAACTACAACTAAAGGTTTAATATAAAGGAAAACAAACAAAATATGAGAGATGCTAAAGGGTCAAAGTGGATCACATATATACAAATGATTTAGAGTCCATAGAAAGCAAATCCTTGAAGATCCTGTCATTTGAAGGGTAGTCCCACTCCTCTGGTGTGCACCCAGCAGCAGAAGCGGCAGCAGCCGGGTGGGTCTCATTCCTTTGTTCAGTCCCAGAAGGATAGTTCCAGAGGAGGTTGTTGGTTGCAGACAGACTGAAGCCTAAAGGCAAAATGGAGATGTGTCCCCTGCCTTTTATCTCAGGGTCTTGCCAGATCAAAATGGAGTTGGGTCACATAGTCAGTCTGGGTAACTGGTCAGACAGGTTTCCTAGGCCCATTCCAGCTGGGACCCCTCCCGGTGGGCCATTAATATGACAATAGCTTGCAGACGCCCAGCCTGGGATTGCCTCATCTCAAACAACTTGGAACACACTTAAAACAAATGAGATTCCAAATTTCTAATACAGGCATGATACCTACATATAAATCATATAATCATTCCTAGCAGATTACAGCCTGTCTATTGATACCAGACATGACGTATCACACATGGATTATTGAAAACATGAAATATTAATATGAAAAACAATCATGAGTAGTCTCCTAGACCCAGACAGCATCACACCTTGTTCTCCTTTTGCAGGATGAACCCTTGTCCAAATCGCTTGATCGATTTCCCAGATGCTGCCAGAGGCCTGTATAAATGTTTGTTGTAAATATTGCCATAAGTGGCTTCTGGAGCCTGCACCCCAGGCAGGTGTCTTCCAGCAGACTACCTATCGTTAGGGTACCCTGTGGTCCAGTCATCCCCCCTTTTTCCTCAGGCGAATGAAATTTCTGTCCAACTCAGGCTGTCAAGCCTCGATTCAGACCCTCAGGCCAGTGTCAATATTCAATTAGAACAGTGGTCTAAGTGGCTTTCCTGCTCCTCGTCCAGAGCCTCCTGATTGGCAGCGTCCCCCCATCAGAGCACCAGCTCTCTCAACACCAGCATTACTGCAGTTATTTTTCCTGTTAAGTCCTGCATGTTAGCCAGGAGTCTTATTAAACAAATAAGGCTTTCTCCAACAAGTTTAGCCCCTTGGCATGCATAAGTTTTTGGTGCCAGGCAGCCACGGGACCACAAGGATGGCAGGAATGTATTGTCAGACTGTCCCTCAGATTCCAAGTGGTAACTTCAGATCTGGGCAAACCAGATGACCCTCGCCATTCGTCATATACCACTCCTTTAAAAAAAAAAAAAAAAAAAAAAAGAGAGAAAAAGAAAGGGAAGAAGCAGAAAGAGAGAAATTGGCAAAAGCAGGTAATCGGAGCTACATCTCATCATGGTGTCACACCCCAGACCCACTTATCCAGAGGGAGTCCTTCCCTCCTGTCCACTACATCCTCGAGTTCTCTGTCCCTCTCTTTCTTTGTGTCTCTTTCTGCATCCCTGGTAATGAGTTTTCCAGGGTCTGTCCATTATGAAGCTGCATGTGCCTCCATTAGGTATGCAGCTCTATGGCCCTCGTGGCATGAGTGCTGCAAATACAGGAAGTAGTACTGAGGCTATGGGCCACGGAGAAGAGTTTCTCCCCCATGGCCCAGTTCTCTTTTCTCAATGCCTTGGCGGATCATTGATCATCAGGCACTGGTTGCTAGGTGCTCCCTTTTAGATTGGTGTCATGCCTTGAAATGCTTAACAGCTCCCTTCCACGAGAACATTGGAAAGGTTATGATGTCTTCTCTGAAGACACCTCGGCCTCAGGTGGCTCCTTAAAATTGCTGTAGTTTGCCCTAGATGCGGCCAGTCACACCATCCTTACACCTGGGGATGAGCAGTCTTGTCTCTGTGGGGCGTTTTAAGCCGGCCGCGTAAGCACTGCATCCTATTCGGCAGTAGTCCCTGCCCATTTTCCCAATGCCCCTTGTGGCTGGACTAGGGAAATGGGTGGGGTTTTCCTCCTCTGTTTCCTCTTTTCCCGCTTCCTCGTGTCTCCAGTATTTGGTATCCGTAGCTAGTAGACTGATAGCTCCAAGATCCGCTACCCTTTCCTGTAACCTTCACACTCCAATTGATGCTAGTACCAAAATACTGGACTTTTCTTCCTCAGCAGTTCCTTAATACCAACTGCTCAGACCCTTAGGCTGAGTTGCTTCCCCAATTACAGCCTCACAGGCATCTCCATCGGAAGTCTTTCAATCAGGGACATTAGGCCTGGCTGCCTTTTGCAGATCAGCAAGCTCTCCATCACAGCAGGACTCGTTCTTACGAGTCCTTGCCTGGAGGTTGGATCTTAGCAGCCATTTACCTTGGCTAGAAGGGTATCAGTGTTGAAGCCCCTTTTTCCTCAGAAATCCCACGTACGAGGCTCTTCCTAGTAGGCCATCTATTCCCCACAGGGGTTAGATTTTCTGGCTCAGGTTCCTCTTTACCTGGTCCCTGGTTCCAAGGCCGACACTTTAGATCCCTCCAGGGGACCTCGCTGGCTTGAAACCAGCTACCTTATGTGAGAAAAACAGTGCTGGAGGCTGACAGGGCCAACTCTGCTCACCGTCCTCAAGCACAGCTAGTAGTCTCCTATTATTGAATGTATCTGAGCAGTGCTCAAAGAAGAATGGTGGGTTACTTACCAGTAACCATCCTTCTTCAAGATGGGCTCCTTGGATTCATTCATAACCCTCCCACTGTCCCCGCAACTGGAGTTGGCGACTTTTAGGGACTGAGGAGGGGCCAGGCGGCAGCCACATATATAGACACAGGGTGACATGGGGGGGGGGGGCTGTCAGCCCTCTCCTGACAGGATAGGGCAAAAAGTTTCTGACCAGTTGTGTGCTGCGGAATGGATACACCTATTACTGAATGAATCTGAGCAGCCCATCTCAAAGAAGGACGATTACTGGTAAGTAACCCACCATTATGTTTGTTTAACAAATCATCAAGGAAAGGAAATAGGTTTATCTCTAACTTTGCCTGAAGTCTAAAGTACCTGTCTTCAGGTGAGATCAGTCTGTGATTAAAAGCCATTCTAAATTTAACACAGGCAGTTTTTGGAAGCAGATGAAAAATGCTAACATTAACGATCTTCAAATGTGAAAGGAGGGGCAGGGGGGAAAAGGGTCCATGAATTGCAAATCGTAACAATGACTTTAAACAAGGTAATTGCCATGAACATTATAACCAATAACATCTCAGTCTGAATTACTGCTTCTCTAAAAGTTAACATTTGCACTCCTTTCCCAGGTTTCTTGCTTTTGCTCTGGGTGATGAGGGTGGTGGGTTATTTTTTAGAAAACAGACTGCCTTTTGTGTGAAAAAAGTGCACAGAAAAAAATAATCTAGTTTTACAGTGCAAATTACTGATATCTCCAGATTTAAATCCCAGCAACAGTGGTAGATGAGTGAGTTACATACATGTACAGAAATTATGGTGAAATGACCTGGTGCATTTTGCAGTAATCATGCAGTGAGTCTGATTTGCCTGACATATTATGTAACTCTAGTTGATTTGAGGGGGCGCATGTCATGCTCCTCGCCCTAAGCACCAAAATTCCTAGTTATGGCCCTGGTTGCTAGGGCGACCCTCCAGCAGAGCACTGTGGGTAGCTAGCCCCGTGGTGCTCTGCTGAGTCACCCCCCACTCCCCCAGCCATGCCTATAAAACAGGACCTTGCCACAGTGCCTGGGAAGATGGAGCCTGCAGAGATCCACCATCTCCATTGGTGTGTCTACACTTACAATTTAGTTTGAATTAGGGAGGCTTAATTCAAACTAAATTAGTGCATGTCCACACGTGCTTTCATTAGTTCAAACTAAGGAGTTTGAAAGCCTAGTTCAAATCTATAAAACCTCCCTTATGTTCGAATTGATGGTTAAATCGAACTCATTTGTTCGAATTAACCCAATGTAGCTGCATTAATTTGAATTAACTGTTAGTTTGAATTAACCAAAGCTTGATTTTCCCTATGTAATAGCGCCCCCTGCATGATTCGAACTTGCAAGTCCTGTGTATGGACATGCTAGTTCGAATTATGGTTTCTAGTGTGGCTGTGTTAATTTGAATTAACTTAATTTGAACTAATAATTATTAGTCTGAATTGATTAGTTCAAATTCAGTTAATTTGAACTAACCTTCTAAGTGTAGACATACCCCATGTGCTGCAGCAATCTGCTGGTGGTTCACTCTGCAGCGGCCCTGCATTAGGCATGCACCTGTAGCAGCAGAGAAGGTGCAAGAGGGCAACAGCCACAGCAGGGGCTGAACCCAGGAGATGAATCATGATGGCCAGTGCAACGCTGTCTGGGTCTAGGGGACTGTTTATGATTATTTTTCATATTCATATTTGCAATTCTCCATATGTGATATGGCATGTTTAGTATCAATAGAAAAGCTATAATCTGCAAAGAAGGATTATAGGGTTTGTATGTAGGTATCATGCCTGTATTAGAAATTAGAAATCTATTTGTTTTTATGTGAGTTCCAAGTGATTTGATTTTAAGTCATTCCAGGAAAGGGTGTGGCGAGAGGAGGTCTTCCCAGGGCAGCTGGGGAAGCCAGTGCCATGGCAGGGGTTAGAGAAGGAGTTGGGGTGCCTCACGGGACCCCACTGGCAGCCCCATCCCCTCATTTCCCTCCCATGGCCCTGCCGCAGCCCTGTCAGATTCCTCCAGTATCCCCTCTCCACAGCCCTGCCACTCCACAGTGCGGGGGCTGGACCCCGCTGCAGCCCTGCCAGACTCCTTCAGCGCCCCCCCCAACACTTTGTGGTGCCCCCCTAACACTTGGTGCTGCACCCCCCCACCTTGCAGGAACTCCCCCACCCAGCAGCGAACTCCAATGGGGGGCTGCAGGATTCTTTTTTGGGGGGAGAAGGGGTCCCCAACCTTCAAAAGGTTGGGAACCCCTGTGCCAGAGGTTGTCAACGCCACCTGTGCCCTGCACAATCTCTGTGAGCTGCAGAGGGAGAGGGTCCTCCCTGTATGGGAGGCAGAGGCTGACTGGCTGGGGGCAGTGTTCCAGCAGCCCCAAAGACAGATTCCTGTGGACCCAGCGTTCCCAACGGTGAGCAGTCATCATTCACGACACCCTGAGGGAGCAGATCACATCAGAAGGGTGCCAATGCCTGAGCCCCCAAGGCACAACCATTACCCACTACAGCCCACTCACACCCCCCATGCCCCTGTACCCCCCCACCACCCATGACACAATAAATGGCACACGAGACACAGTGAACTGTTTGGATGTTGTCTTTATTTACAGGAGAGGGGTGTGGAGGGGGGGGCTGCAGGGACTGGGTGGATCAGGCCAGGCAAGTGGGTGGGGGGGAGCAAGTGGAGGGGGGGAAGTGAAAAGGGTCAGGGAAGGTGGGGGAGAGCCATGCTGGGTTGGCTGGCAAATGCTGCCAGCCAGCCTAATGATGTGGTTGTGGTTGTGGTTGTGGTTGTGGCTGGCCACCCCAGGTATGGGGCCTGCAGGGGTGAGGTGGGGGTGCTGGCATGTTGCTCCCAGGTGGGGAAGATGGTTGTCTGCTGACCTGCCCAGCCTCATGCCAGGAACTCCTGGGCCTCCACCTGCCACTCCACAAGGTTGAGTTGGCAGTCCATTTTGGCCTGTTCGACCCTGCGGTGGGCATTCTCTTTCTTGTGCTTTCATTCCCGCCATGCTCGAAGAGTCTCCTCTGACTGCTGCATCACTCACATGTGGTCCTCAGGGATCTCTTCCTGGGATTGGTGCTCCCGCCAGAGTCTGGTGGTGACGGTAATGGCCAGGGTCTGGGTTGTGGCCTCTGTGGGGTGAGAGGAAGAAGAGGGGTTCTCCCCATTAGGTGGTGCAATGTGCAGTCCGTCATTTGCTGCTGTTCCATGCCCATCCCTCATCTTGCTGTGCACGCCCCTTTGTGACAATGAGTCTGTTGAAGAACCCAGTGTGCCGTGAGGTATGGGCTGGGTGCAGTGCCTGAGCAGCCAGCACCTATGCATCCCTGTCCTGGGTGTCTTCCTGGGGGCCTCCAGCCTCTGGGGCTCTGGCCATAGTGCTTGGCTGTCCCCACCTTGCCAGCAAGGCCTTTTCTAATGTCCCACCGGCCTCAGGACAAGTTGCTTCAGGGTCCCCCCGGCCCCAGAGCTCACCCCCTTACCCCACCCAGCGATGGCCCTCCGAGCCCCCACCCCAAAGCACTGGTCCTTCCCTTGTCCTTCCACCCCTGTCACCCTGGCCCACCTGCCCACCTCACTATACCCGCAGGGAGGGGGCACTCATCAGCTTTGGGAGGACGGGTTTGCCGGGATGTCCCCAGGCCTGGATCATCAACAGTGAGAGTGGCCTCCTCTAAGGAGGCTGTGATGGCCTCGGTGCTGCCACTGTCTGGAGCAGATGTGTCCCCTTGCCTGGTCATCCTCCCGGCTCAGCATCACATCTTTCTCCACCAAGCCCTCCTCCAGGTCATCATGGATGGAGGAAGGGGCTCAGCAGTGTGGGCTGGCCCCACATCAGGCTCCTGCCCCAGAAACACATGGAGCTCTGTATAGTAGGGGCAGGTGGCTTCTGCTGTCTCAGACCTTCTTGCCTCCCTGGCCCTGAAGTATGCCTGCGGAAGGCCGTTGACCTTGACTCACACCTGTGGAGTATCCCTGTGGTGGCCCTTTAATGCCAGGCCCTGGGACATGGCCTGATACAGCTCATGGTTGTGGTGACTGCTGTGGAGATGTGTGTGGACTGCCTCATCACTCCAGAGTTCCAGGCAATCAAGTATCTCCTCATGACTCCACAAGGAGGCTCACTTTTTGGCCCTTTTGCTGCCCTGCTTTGTGACATAGCTGCACCACTGCCAAAGTCCTGGCTAGCTCTGGCAATGGAGCAGGAAGGGCAGGGCTTTTGACCACCCTGGGATTGGCCAGGGCAGGCACTTCCTGGTTGCTGGGCAGACTGCCTGCTGCCTGGAGACCAATTAAGTCAACTTAAGGAAACTCCCAGTCCACATTGCCTTAAATCCACTTTATAAAGTCAACTTAATGTTAAAGTCAACCTAACAAGCAGGAGTTATAAAGCTGACATTAGCAGACGCTAAAGTCAACTTTATTACCTGCCAGTGGGCCATGGATTTATTTAAGTCAACTTAAGTCCTCTTAAGTCAACTTAAACCCATAGTGTAGATATAGCTTATATTAGCTGAAGACCTTGCACACACAGGTCAAGAAGTGGATGATTTATCCTGAACCATTAGGTGATGCTGCATCCTTGTATGTCCCCATTGTCTGGAGTATCTGTCTGTTCCAGTTCCAATTGATCAGATAGATAGGGTCCTGCTGTACCATCAAAGGGAGAAAATAATGGGTATATCAAAGCCTTTTCATGCAGAGGAGAAAAGAAGAACAAGAACCAATGTCTGGGAAGTGAAATCTGATAAATCAAGTTAGAATGAAGTACATTTTTAGCAGTGAGAGTGATTAAGCACTGAAACTAACTACCACATTTTGAACGGTCCATGGCTTGGCAGCTTCACATCAAGATTTGGCACCTTTCTGGAAGATCTGGCTGTGGAATGTAAGTTTTGGGGCTCAATACATGGTTAATAGGGTGAATGGACTGTTATACAAGGGAGATTAGACTAAAGGATCTTCACTGTTCTGCCTTAAAAATCTATGACTCAGTGTTAGCTCTGCATGTCCAAACTTTCATAGAATCATAGAATCATAGGGTTGGAAGGGACCCCACGAGGTCATCTAGTCCAACCCCCTGCCAAAAAAAGCAGGACCACTCCCATTAGATCATCCCAGTCAGTGTTTTGTCCAGCTGGGACTTGAACACCTCCAGAGATGGAGATTCCACCACCTCCCTAGGCAGCTTATTCCAATGCTTCACCACTCGCCTAGTAAGGAAGTTTTTCCTAATATCCAGCCTGGACCGCCCCAGCTGTAACTTGAAACCATTGCTTCTCGTTCTGCCCTCTGTTACTACTGAGAACAGTCGAGCTCCCTCCTCCTTGGAGCAACCCTTCAAGTAGTTGAATGTTGCTATCAAATCCCCCCTCAGTCTTCTCTTCTGCAGGCTAAATAAGCCTAGTTCCTTCAGTCTTTCTTCATAGGGCTTGTGCTCCAGCCCTTTGATCATTTTGGTTGCCCTCCTCTGGACTCTCTCTAATTTGTCCATGTCCTTTTTGTAGTGGGGAGCCCAAAACTGGACACAGTATTCCAGATGTGGCCTCACTAGTGCAGAATAGAGGGGAATGATCACATCCCTTGATCTGCTGGTAACACTTCTTCTGATGCAGCCCAGTATGCCATTGGCCTTTTTGGCAGCAAGAGCACACTGCTGACTCATATCCAGCTTCCCATCCACCATGACTCCCAGGTCCTTTTCTCCAGTGCTGCTATTTAGCTGATCACTCCCCAGCCTGTAGCAGTACATGGGGTTTTTTCGTCCCAAGTGTAGGATTTTACACTTATCCTTGTTGAACCTCATGAGATTCCTCTTGGCCCACTGCTCCGATTTGTCTAGGTCTCCCTGAATCCTGTCCCTGCCCTCTAGGGTGTCTACCGTTCCCCCCAGTTTGGTATCATCTGCAAACTTACTAAGTGTGCAATCTATCCCATCATCCAGATCATTAATGAAAACATTGAACAGAACTGGCCCCAGGCTCGACCCCTGGGGCACACCACTTGTTACTGCCTGCCAACTTGACATGGAGCCATTGATTCCTACACGCTGAAACCGTTGTTCTAGCCAGTTTTCTATCCACCTTACAGTCCATGCATCTAACCCATACTTCCTTAATTTGCCAATGAGAATGCTGTGGGAAACTTTATCAAAAGCCTTGCTAAAGTCAAGGTATATCACATCAACGGCTCTTCCCGCATCCACAAATCCAGTCATCTCATCATAGAAGGCGATGAGGTTGGTCAGGCATGATTTACCCTTGGTGAATCCATGCTGACTGTTCCTGATTACTCTATTTTCCTCCAAGTGTTTCAGGATGGATTCTTTGAGAAGCTGCTCCATGATTTTTCCAGGGATTGAGGTGAGGCTGACAGGTCTGTAATTCCCAGGATCATCCTTTTTGCCTTTCTTGAAGATAGGTACTATATTTGCTTTTTTCCAGTCCTCCGGCACCTCCCCTGTTCGCCACGAGTTTTCAAAGATAATGGCCAACGGTACTGCTATCTCATCAGCCAGCTCCCTCAGCACCCTCAGATGCAGTTCATCCGGCCCCATGGACTTGTGCACATCTAGTTTCTTTAAGCAGTCCCTAACCTGACCTTTTGTCACCAAGGGCCTCTCTTCTTCTCCCCAGTCTACCGTACCTAGTGTAGTGGGCTGGGAGCTGACCCTGCTTGTGAAAACTGAAGTAAAAAAAGCATTGAGCACTTCAGCTTTTTCCTCATCCTCTGTCATGAGGATGCCTGCCCCATTCAGTAAGGGACCTACACCATCCCTGATCCTCTTCTTGTTATTGATATACTTGTAGAACCCCTTCCTGTTATCCTTCACATCCCTTGCTAGTCGCAACTCCATTTGTCCTTTGGCCTTTCTGATTTTATCCCTGCAGTCCCGAGCAATGTCTTTATATGCCTCCTTAGTCATCTGTCCTAGCTTCCACTTCCTGTAAGCGTCCTTTTTATGCTTCAGCTCAGTGCAGAGCTCTCTGTTAAGCCACAGTGGGCGCCTTCCACATTTGCTGTGCTTTCTCCTTATCGGAATTGTATCTTCCTGTGCCCTTAGCAGGGTTTCTTTAAAATGCACCCAACTCTCTTGGACACCTTTCCCCTTCAGATCAGCCTCCCAAGGGATCCTGCCCATCAGTTCCCTGAGGGAGACAAAATCTGCTTTTCTGAAGTCCAGGGTCTGTGTTTTGCTTCTTTCCTTCTTTCCTTTAATCATCAACTTGAACTCAATCATTTCATGGTCACTGCTACCCAGGCTGCCATTGACCTCTACTTCCCTGATAAATTCTTCTCTATTTGTGAGCAGCAGATCGAGAGGCGCAAGGCCCCTCGTTGGTTGCTCCAGCATTTGTACCAGGAAGTTGTCCTCAACACTCTCCAGAAACTTCCTGGATTGCCTGTGCACTGCTGTATTGGCCTTCCAGCAGATGTCAGGGTAATTGAAGTCCCCCATGAGAACCAGGGCCTGTGCTCTAGAAACTTCTGTTAGTTGTACACAGAATGCCTCATCCACTTCCTCCTTCTGATCTGGTGGTCTGTAGCAGACACCTACCACAACATCCCCCTTGTTGCTCTCCCCTCTAAACTTAACCCACAGACTTTCAACTGGCTTGTTTCCACTTTCATAATGAAGCTCTGAGCAGTCATAGAGCTCCTTTACATATAGTGCTACTCCTCCCCCTTTCCTTCCCTGCCTGTCCTTCCTGAACAGTCTATACCCATCTATTGCAGAGCTCCAGTCATGCAAACTATTCCACCACGTCTCTGTTATCCCAATCATGTCATAGTTCTTTGTCTGCGCTAGTACTACCAATTCCTCCTGCTTGTTTCCCAGGCTCCTTGCATTTGTGTATAGGCACCTAAGATACCCAGCTGATTGCCCTACTTTCCCATTTTGATTTTCAATTCTATTGTATCTACCTCCCTGGATTTTCTTTTGGTGTTGACCTCCCCCACCTGCCTCAGGCATTAGGGCTTCATTAGAGCATCTAAGAAAGTTATTTGATTCCCCCCGCATGTTCCAATTATCCTCTCTTCTATCCCTGGAGTTACAGTCCCAGCACCCCCCAAGTTCCATCCCATCCCCCTGGTCTCCCACATAGTCACTTACCTGTGGGCTTTGGTCTCCTTCCCCCTTCAGACCTAGTTTAAAGCCCTCCTCACTAGGTCAGCCAGTCTGCATCCAAATACGCTTTGAAATCCCTGGCTTCATTTGAGTGGTTGGAGTTGGTTCCTTCACCTCCTGTTTCAATAATTTCTCATCAGCCATGATACAAATCACACTGAAATCATGGGAACTAGTATCATGGGTCACCAGGTCCTGTCATGTCATCATCTCATATGCATCTCAAGGTCTTAATGTTTCAGTTTGAAACCAAGAGTTGGAGAGGTTCAATATGAGGAAAAAAAGGGCCATAGCAGGTTTTAAAAGTTAACCAGACTGTGAAATCTGTTGAAATTTCTATCAAACATTCAGCTGGCTGTTTTTCTTCACTGTCTACTCGTCCCATGTCTGGATGTTGGACAAGGCACCAAGACCATGAGGAACATTTAACCACTTGGGGAGAGAGAGGATGCACAGCCATTTGGGCAGTTTTACATGGCTTCAGTTTATGATTGATTTTTGTGCTCTGTCAGTGAGTACATCAGGGCAAAGGGAGATGATATGCTATTAAAGGTTCAAATGACATTATTCCTAGTTTGAAAACTCCAGCCACCTTTGATAATCCATAGTTCATTTTGTTAACACAGAGAAACTGAGAGCTCCTACTGGCTAATTGTTTGCATCCACTTTTGCTGTGTATAATATAAAAAATGAGTCTGAAATAGAAAGCAATGTTCTGTTAGAACCAGAAACTCCGCAATGGAACTTCTGGAACCAACAACCATTTTCCTTGTGATTTGTATCACTTCTTTTCTTTTCAGTGTGGAGAAAGAAATCATCTGGACACGGGAAGCTGCCGCCTGGCCCTGCTCCTTTTCCCATCCTAGGGAACATGCTACAGCTGAAAACAAAGCACTTGCCCCAATATATACAACACATAAGGGGGTTTTCTCAGAGTCAGTTGTTAGGCTTTAGGTAGGCATTAAGAAGAACCTTGCTCAAACCGATGGGAATGCTACATCACTGAGATCAGGATAATCAGTCTTGGATGATGTAAACTCTTTAGGATAATATACTGCTCTTATTGGAAGATCTATTATTTGGGTAACCCAGAACGCTGCCCTCAGCTCCACTCTAATGGATACAAGCTAGTATGGGGTGAGGAAAATGGTGTAGGGAGATGGCAGTCAGCAGTCTGGGGTTCTTAGCTTTCCTTTGCTACAGGCTCCAGGTGTGTGTTTAGGCAAGGCACTTAAGCCTTAATTTTCCCATCTGTACTATTGCTCTAAGGATATTTGCCTATATGTAAGCGGGGGGATGACCTGCTCTTGTGGGGACCTTCCCAGACTTTGTATAACACCCCGGTGAAGGTGGGTAGCAAAAGGATCTGAGTCCCTGCTCCCTCTTCCTTTACCCCAAGGCCTGCCTGACCTCAAAGGCTCCCCTCCCAATCTCCTGTTTGGAGGAGTCCTTGTAACCCTGACAAGGCTGGGCCCCAGAATTTCTGGGGGCTCAACCCCCACTCTTATCATGGTCTCTCAGGACAGGGCTAGGGTGTTCCCACTCCGGGGTGCTGACCGCACTGACCACTCTTCTGGCCCACCAGTCACTATATATAATTTATTTAAGCACACAGAAATAAAAAGAACCCAATAAGAAAATAGAAAAAAGTGGAAAAAGTTGAATAGTAAGCTCTCAGTGTCACCCCCTGGTGTGGAGGCACTACACACAGAGTCGCTGGGGCTTGAGAAACAGTCTCTCAGTCTGTCCTCCACGTTGCAAGCCCTCTGCCTAGGCCTGGCTGCGACTGGATGATCCAGGGGGCCAGATGCAGGCTCTGGCTGTGGCCACACGTCCCCAAGCTCCAGGGGGAGGGCCCTTCTTCCCAGCGTCAGTCCTCCTTCACTGCTCCCCAGCTGCTCACCACACCCAGCTCCAGATGGCTGCAACTCCGGCTCCCAGCTGCTGCTCTGGTTCAGTGGGGCTCCTCTGGGCCTCCTGCTGTGGGGCTGCACAGATGAGCTCAACACCTTGGGCTCCTTCTCTGGCCTCCTGCCCCAGCTTCAGGCAACTCTGGCTCTGTCACTGCCTCCAGCTCTGCTCTGCTTGGCTCCACTTGGCTTTCTGCTGGTCCAGCTGCTGTGGGTCTGCTCTGCATATATCAGTTCAGCCTGGCCTCCCTTCCTGGGTCCTCTGGCTCCCAGCTGCTGGCTGCTTAGTGATTCCTCCTTAGCTCGGCCCCACACACACACACGTCCAGCCTGCAGTTTCAGCTCAGGGGCGGGGGAGCACTCTCAATCAATCAGGCCATCTTGGGACACTGGCCTCTCCCACTGGTCCTGGGGCTGTCTGTTTCAGAGTCCTGCTTCCAAGCAGGAGTGGCCAATCAAAAGGCCCATTCACTCTCAGTAAGGAGCTCTCAGTCCCCTTACATATATGACAAAACAGTGGTAAGGCAGAAACTGCTACTAAGCTCTGCAAACACAATGTGGGACTGGATACACAGGTTGGATTCTTTTGTTCTCTCAAAGCATCACAAACTTCCTGGTACAAATGCTGCAGGAACCAACTAGGGGTCTTGCACCTCTTGACCTGCTGCTCACAGAGAAGAATTGATCAGGGAAGTAGAAGTGAATGGCAACCTGGGCAGCAGAGACCATGAGATAATAGAGTTCAAGATGCTGATTAATGGAAAAAAGCAAAGAAGCAAAACGCAGACCCTGGACTTCAGAAAAGCAGATTTTGGCTCCCTCGGGGAACTGATGGGCAGGATCCTTTGGGAGGCTGATCTGAAGGGGAAAGACATCCAAGACAGCTGGCTGTATTTTAAAGAAACCCTGCTAAGGGCACAGGAAGATACCATTCCGATGAGCAGAAAGAACAACAAATGTGGAAGGTGTCCAGTCTGGCTTAACAGAGAACTCTGCACTGAGCTAAAGCATAAAAAGGAAGCTTACAGGAAGTGGAAGCTTGGACAGATGACTAAGGAGGCATATAAAGATATTGCTTGGGACTGCAGGGATAAAATCAGAAAGGCCAAAGGACAATTGGAGTTGCAGCTAGCAAGGGAAGAAGGATAACAGGAAGAAGTTCCACAAGTATGTCAATAACAAGAAGAGGATCAGGGATGGTGTAGGTCCCTTACTGAATGGGGCAGATATCCTTGTGATGGAGGATGAGGAAAAAGCTGAAATGGTCACTGATTTTTTTTTTTTATTTCAGTTTTCAAGGGGAGGACCAGCTCCCAGCCCACTACACTGGGTACAGCAGATTGGAGAGAAGAAGAGATGCCCTTGGTGACAGAAGGTCAGGTTAGGGACTAATTAAAGAAGCTGGATGTGCACAAGTCCATGGGGCTGGACGAACTGCATCCAAGGGTGCTGAGGGAGTTGGCTGATGAGACAGCAGTACTGCTGGCCATTACCTTTGAAAACTTGTGGCGAACGGGGGAGGTGCCAGAGGACTGGAAAAAAGCAAATATAGTGCCTATCTTCAAGAAAGGGAAAAGGAGGATCCAGGGAATTACAGACCTGTCAGCCTCACCTCAATCCCTGCAAAAATCATGGAGCAGGTTCTCAAAGAATCCATCCTGAAACACTTGGAGGAAAATAGAGCCAGTGGCAGGGGAAAAAATGTGTGTGGGGGGGACAGATAGGGAGGTCCCTCATCCCCCTGGCTTCCCCCGCTGCCCCTCTGTCCCAACACCCTAAGTGGGGCCATGGGTCGCCTAGCCCTCTGCTACCCTCTTCCCCCACTCCAGTCTCAAGGCAGGGGCAGGGGGCTAGGGGACCCATGGAACTGGGAGCTGCTTGCGACCGGCGGCAAGCAGCTCCCAGCCTGATTGGGCTCCTAGCCCCTTGCCCCTGGCTTGAGGCTGGGGTGGGGAAAGGGGGTAGCAGGGGCCTAGGTGACCCATGGCCCCGAAGTGGGGAGCCTGCTCTGCTCCTACCATGCTGGGTGGCTGCCACCCAGATGGGGCAGGGGCAGGGGCACGCGGAAGGGGCTCCTGCAGCTGCCCAGGATTGGTGGGGCTGATGGCCCCACGCCAGCTGTGGGCGCCTGCTCTGCCCCCCGCCTGGGCTGGGCAGCCCCCCCCGAGCCCAGGCAGGAGGCAGAGCGGGTGCCCGCAGCTGGCACAGGGCCGGCAGCTCCCCCTGAGCCCAGGCAGGGGCAGAGCAGGTGACTGCAGCTGGTGCGGGGCTGGCAGCTCCACCCAAGCCTGGGCGCAGTACAGAGTGGGCACCTGCAACCCCTACCTGCCAGGGTGGCATTCTCCCAGCCCTGGTGGAGGAGCGAGTGGGGATGCAGGGAGAGAGAACTGGGTGTCCCACTCCTCCAGCCCTTGATCACTTGGAAGCTGCCACGGAACATGCAGGCTAGGGCTCCCCCAGCCGCTTGTGAGTGGCGGCAGGGGCCACTGCCGGTTCCCCAGTCCCTCACAAGCTGGAGGGGCTGAGGAACTGGCAGCCGCCCCTCCCCACCACTCACAAGGGGCCGGGGGAGCCCCAGCCTGCACGTTCCCTGGCCGCTTGCCAGAACTGCATTGGTGCCATGAGCTTTCATGATGGCAGTTTAACTCTCTACAGTGGCACATGAGAGTGGGGAAGCATGTCACACATGGAGACATTACTTGTATGTCTAACACTGCTGCTCATTTACTCTGGTGAGAAGCAGAAAAAGAGTAGAGGTGACCTAGCAAACACCCTACATGTAGGGTCCCTCCTTACCTTACCCTTCATGTGGGAAGCTTTGGAAGGGTTCTTTGGGCTTAAGGGATGTAGGTGGGATTCTCTACCTCACCAGGCTTGTAGAATTGCTGCAGCAGGGAAACTCCTCCTCCTGGTGCAAGTTTCTGAAATCAGTGCACGGTGTTATGAGGATAAAAACCCCTCTGTTTTTTTGCCTGGGATCTTAAGGGAAAATGAGGACACTGGGCACCAAGGTCAGTAGTTACACAGGAGGTTATTGCCCTAGGTCAGATGTCACATTCCTGTGCTAACTGAACATATAGAACTGAACACCCTTTGTATAATACTCACTGTTGCTATATAAGTTTTGGGATGTCCTTACTGGATCACTCTTTTCATCTTTGCAACTCTTCTTGGACTTCTGCATCTTGTGTAGAACCTAGAGGGAATCTATGCTTTATTACTTCTCCCTTCACATTGATATCTTCCCAATGTATCCTTTGTTTTCCACAAGCATCATAATAACTAGTGCTTTCAGTGAACCATAGCTGCTCATTGTCTTCGTCATCTTTTAGTATTGACAAAGGGTCCCACTCCTTCACCTTAAGACGCTGCTGTTCTATTAGATCACTACTATGATCTGCCTGCTATTCCGGCAGTGTGGATGCTAGCAAATCTCCCTCCTGTAATTTTTCTATGGTCACTCCTCATAGAACTAATAATAGTGACCACAGAGTCCATCAAACATTACTGACAGGTCATCTTTGTGCTGAAAAATATATTTCAGGGGAGTATGATTCATTTGGATTACAATGGGTGCCCATTGGATATAAGCAGTAAAGGTTTCTATGGCCATGTGGCTGTCAAACATTCCCTTTCACGCAGACTAAAATTAAGCTTGCATTTTTAGAGTGACCAGGACCATTGGCTACTGGTAAGTGCTGTCCCTAGTGGGGTGGGTGGGTGTAACAGTACTGCTGACAATGCTACACTTGTGGCTGAGAAGAGATAAAAAGGCTTGACCAGGTCTGGAAAAACAAGGGCAGGGGTGGAGAGGGCAGCGTATTTAAGAGCTTTTAGGGCTTGCTGGTGCTTCTCAGTCCATTCTCAAGTTTTTTTTCTTTTTAATAACTTCCAGGGTGGACACAATAAAGCTGCAAAATTTGGAATATGCATTCTAATAAAATTGAAACCCCCCAAGGAGCGTCCAGAGTTCTGATTTTTAGGGTTCGCTATATTACAGAGGGCCATCACCTTAGAGATTTTGATCTTTCTCCCCCAAAGTTACTCCTAAGTATTGGACCATGCACCATCCTAGCTGAGCTTTCTTAAAGTTAACTTTAAACCCTATATCTGTGACATTGTGCAGAGCCTATACAGTAAGGGAACGTACCTGTTCTTTTTTTTTCCCCATACAAACAAAACATGTACATATGACACCACATGTTTTCATATTTCAAAGGGAAGTTTGTGTAGCATTTGGATCACATATAGATAGTCAGTTGGGGGAGAATTGGGTAGCCCCATTGGTAAACAAAGCCATTTATACTGGGCCTCAGCCACGGTGAAGGTCCAAGTGTCACAAGACTCCTTGCTTTTTTTGCTTTACTAGACTAACACAGCTGCCCCTTTGGAACTTGGTGAAGGCCAGTCTTTGTTGTGATTCTGGAGTTGAGGGAACGGTCCAAAAACAATTGGAAATATCAGTAACTGAAAAGACTCTGGCAGTAGCTTGAAGGTGTAGAAGAACCTTGGGCACGCTGGATACCACTGCAGAGGTCATTGGGGTCACTTTATTAATTTTTCAATAATCTATAGTTAATCTCCAATCCTTTTCATCATTTTTGAGTACAAGGAACATGGGATTATTATATCGACTGTTAGTTTTTGCCATCACCCTTTTTGCTCCAATTCCTTTAACATTTTTATGAGGGTGACCTCTGTCTCTTTGGGATAGGGGTACTGCTCCTGAGGGAGAAAGGTCCTCCTCACCAATTCCACTTGGGCTGATTTGTGTCAGCCACAATTTGCTGGATCTTGTTGCCACACACCAGGGACTTGCTCCTTCCACCATTTCTCCTCTGTTTCTTTTACTACAGAGACAATGATTTCTTCATGCCAATACCCATGATTGGTATGTGTCAGTTTGTTCCAGACTGGTTTCTCTACAGCCCATAAGGAGCCTCCTTGATCAAAGGAGTCTATTTATAGGTCATTTGCTACAAGCCAGGGCATACCCAGAATTACATCATTCTGGCTTTTGGGGTTGATTACAAAATCCCCTGAAAGCCAAAGATCTATTATCTGCATGGGGACATCCAGTTCAGAATATAAATTTCTTTCTACTGGCCGCTCTTTCCTGAGACTGTTCCAGCAAGATATTAGCTGCCACTCCTGAATCAGTTAGGACACATTTGACTTTTCCTCTCACTACTGCATGCACTCAGGGTTGCTCCCTGGGGTTCCACTGAATTTTTTCCAAATATCGCTGCTTGGGACCCACTGCAGCAATGGAGCAGCCCTAAGCTGTGGGCCTTGCTGTATCCCTTGCTATAGGTGGGCTGTTCTGTCCCTCCTGTAGTGGAGATTCACACAAGGGCCTACGCACTGGAGAGGAGGAGGTGTCTCTGGTGTGCTTTACCACACTTGCTGTGGCTGAGGCATGACTCTTTATATTATAAAGCTGTAACAACCTGTGAAATAGGGAACTAGGAGGTGCTTGGTCCCATTGTGACATATCCTCCCCTGCTTCCTTAAGTTTAAACCACAGCTCATTTCTAATGGCTCTTTCCTCTCTAACTGCTTTGTCCCAACTCCCCAGGGGTTGCTTGTCTCTAGGGAGCAAGGGGGAACTCCCCATAATTATACCAGGTTTCCTTCAGCATTCGATCCCTTCTTATGCCTGGGTACCCGAGAGCCAAGGGCTTCCCTCCCTTAATGGGGTAATTGGAATATATTATGGGGCCTACTGCAGCAACCTGCTTAGCTGGGACTTTGGGAACTGTTGGGGGACCAAACTGATTCTGGGCCATTATAATGGTGCAAATGAGTTCCTCAAAAGAGATGGGCCCTTCTACTGGCCAGAGTCCAATATCCTTTCCAATAGGGTGGTCAGCCCCTGGGCCAATTCTCATAATTGCTTGGAGGTCAAGGCTATATTTTGAAGAATGTCATGATTTCCAAGCTCCACAAAACTTGCTAGGACCCACGTGAGTGCTACTTTTTCAAGATAGTCCACTGGGTCTTGATCTAGCCTTTGTTTCAGACCTAGGACATCTCGTCAAACCACCTGGGCATCCCAGATGGTGAGGAGATGCTGCAGGACCAGAAGAATTTGTCCATTATCGCTATGATTAGCTTATCTTATTAATGACTCTTGGCCTGGGGAAGTGAGAACCAGCGCCAGTTCCCATTCCGCTCTGTCAAGGGAGTAATTTAAACAGGTTTTGTAAAATTTGGTCACCCATTGCAGGGGATTGCTACCCAGGAAGGGCCCAAGCATTAGTCCCAAACCCGTAAGCTCTTCTAGACTCATCAGCTTTACACTCTCTGTGGTGGTCATCCTGTTGTCTGTCTGCCAGCTGTTCGGACTGGCTGCCGAGTGCTGGAGATTTGGGTACTCACTGCAATACGGCAGTCATTATTGCAAGAAAAATCAAAATGATTGCATGGGTCCTTTCCATTTAAGCATACCAGTGGCAATGTCATTTTTTGCCATTTCTTTTCTGAAGTGGGTGTTGTTTTAGTGCACCCCTCACAGATCAACTACAGTTGACAGATCTTCTACTACTTCCCTTAATCCCTCCTCAACCTTTTCTGGCCTTTGGCTAGGTTCACACGTAAACTGTTATTTCGAAATAAGTTATTTCAAAATGAATTATTTTGAAATGAAGTCCTTATTTCAAAATAAGTTAATTCAAATTAAGAAGATATTAATTCGAATTAAGGGAAAGCCTGCTATTGAAACGGCTGTTATTACAAAATGGTTATTTTGAAATAAGGCCGTCCAGACATGTTTCTAAATAGTTGTTTTGAAACAATGGTATTGTTTCGAAATGATGTGTCTGAATGCCGTTGTTTCAGAACAACTGTTTCGAAACAACAGCTATTTTGATTTCCTGCTAGGTTTTACTGTTTCAGAACAAAGACCATTATTTTGAAACAACGGGACCCGTTGTTTCGAAACAACAGTACATCGTGGGGACATAAGAGTTTTTATTTCAAAACAACGGGTGTTGTTTCGAAATAAAACTGTCATCTGAACACAGCCTTTGAGCTGTGTCTGGCACCTAGTGGAGCTCTGAATTTTCATCTTTCAATTCAGTTAACGCTGTTGCATTGCCTAGCTAGATATTTTTCTCATTAACCTGACTTTCCAGATCTCGGTATTTGTCACAAACACACTTCCATTGATCACATCACTCTTTGTATGCCAAAAAAGCTAAATATGCTTCTGCTGCTGCTGCTTTTACAGATTTAGGTGGGAAATACCAAGACATGTATTCCTCAAAGATATTATCCAGGTCCTGGAGGTCTTTTACCCAGTCCATTACATTTTCCCTTCCTTGTGATGGGGATGCCCCCAGGGTTGATAAGGTCTCCTGCCATGGGCTCAGGGGCTCCTCGCCTGGGAGGAAGACCAGGTCTTTACGTGCATTCTTTTTCTCAAACAGGAATGGCATGGTGAACCTTCCTCTTTGCCTCAGTAACTCTGCTCTTCTGATTCCAAGTCATCTAACCGCCTACCTACTTGATGGACATCAGGAGGTTTAACTCCTGTGCCTATCCCAGGACCCAGTGGCCGGGTGTGTGTACACATTTCTTTTAAACCATGACGGTATATAAACTTCTTTTCTATATTGCCTTTTACAGCCCTTTTCTCCTTGAACCTCGCCCTTGAACTTATGGATTGAAGCATAGATCAGGGAGGGATGATTTGCCTGAAGGATTGAGCCCATGCGTCACCAGCTATCAGCCAAGTGCAGACAAAGCAATCCACAGGCAGGCAGTGAATGCAACAGACAGGCCTCCTGTTGTCGGGTCCTCCCCTCGTCAGGGCGAGGCAAGCAAACAGGCGGGCAGTTCAGGCCTTCAGCCCCAGCAGGGGCAAGGCAAATCACAGTTATACAGAGTCCAGGCCTTCAACCCTGGCTCGGGTAAGGCAAACCAACTGTGGCTCGGCTGGTAGCAGGGGAGGGAAGGGGAACGCAGGCCTGCCCGCTCCACTGCATTCCAGCCCAGGGCCCTAGCAGTGGCCATGCGGAAGGCCACTGTGTCAGTGGGGCTCCCGCCGAGACGCACTGACTTACAATTGTCCCTGGGTTACTTCCTTCCCTTGCCCGCTGAGGCCTGGGGCACGCTGTCCTCATGATCCTCCAGGTAGGATCCCCAGGGCATCCCCATCAGGCCCTCACTATCTTCGGGAGGCAAGGCTGGGAACTCGGCCTCCTTGGCCAACGGCAGCTCCTCCAGCTCACACGAGTCTGGAAGGGCGGGCTTGCTGTCCTCCCCAGCAGAGCGGAGATCCTCCAGGTCCTCCCCGGTGTCAGGCTGGTCCACAGGGCTCTGGCTTTCTGCAGAGAGAAGCTCATCAAGGTCCTCCCCTAGAGGAGTTTTCTCCAGGGGTGAAGATCCCAAGGTTCCTCCCCCCAGCTCTTCTCAGGTGGGGAGTCTGGGTGCCAGTTAATCTCCTTTACTCCCAAAGGGCAGAGGTCTGCCAGGGATGGCACCCACTTCCCTCTAGGCTGCCACCATGGCTGCCTGGTCCGCTCCCTTTTATAGTCCTCCTGCTCTTGGCACCCTTCCCTTTGGTTCCAGCTCCGGCCGCTCTGCCGGGTCTCCTTTGGCCAGTAGGGGGAGTGCGGGCACCCAGCTGCCTCTCTGCGGCTGCCTAACTGCTCCCCTCTGCTACACCTCCTAACAGCATGACAACTAAAAGCAGCTATTCACCCCCTCTCCATTCCATCATCTCAGTCCCCTGTCTCAACTTCCCCCTTGCATTCTCCACAACTGTTGTGAGGGTAAAAGCCCCTCTGTTTTTGCTTGGGATCTTAAGGGAAAGTGAAGACACTGGATCCCAGCTCAGGGGAGTCACACTGGAGTTTATTGCCCTAGGTCAGCTTAAGACATCAGGTGGCCACTGATACCGGGGACAAACAAATTCAACAATAGCACAAACTCAATGAGGATTACACCGACCCTGAACACGCTCACCCGAACACACACACACACACACACACACACACACACACACACACACACACGTCCCCATGCATACTTACTCTTCCTCACTAAGGGTGGCTAGCCCAAAGCAAGAAGCAGTTGTGGTGCACACCAAACCCCATTGGCAGATAATGATGGCTTCTCTGGTTTTCAGCTCTCCCTTCTTTTATTGCTGGGCTGTTTGTCTGGAAGTGTCACACTCTCCTCCTTTGGGGGTTACTTTAGGACATGTCAGGTCATGCAGATGGTTCCTTCCTTGTCCATATTAGGGGGCTTTCTCCAGGTTGTTGCTCCCCCTCTTTGTTCTACTGAAGTCCTTTTTGGGGCCCATGTCCTTTTCTATTTGCTACACACATTCATTTGGGGCTGTCCAGCCTTATAGTCCATCATAATAACTTGTGCATGGTGGCCTTCATTATAGTTTTTTTCAAAACATTTCACCCAAAAGTAAAACAATAAACATCTTGAAAAATAGCAGAAGCATGAAAACTTCTTAAGAAATAACAGTGCAAACATGTTTCAAGAATAACAGATGGTTCTTTTATGATAATATATATGTTGATCAAAACAACTCCAAGCAAACCTAATAACTTTTCTATTATAAAGACTTCCTAGAAATTATAGCGGGTTAAAGGTTGTGTCCCTTATTGAAGCATATGAAGGCCTCGTTGTTGCTTGGTCTGCATCTGAAAATCTGGTCTGATGCCTACTGGTGGCTTGACAAAGGAAAAAATAAAACCATAAGAACTTCCATGCTGGGTGACACTAATGATCTAATTAACCCAGTAACCTGTCACCAGCAGTGGCCAGTGCCAGGTACATCAGCGAGACCAGGGCAACTTATTGAGTGACCCATCACATCTTCCAGTTCCATCTTTCTCCAGTCAGATTTCATAGACACAGGAGCATGTGGTTGTGCCCCTGAATGACCATCTTGGCTACTAACCATTCACAAACCTATCTCCCAGCAACATCTGCAATTTCATTTTGAAGCAAGTTTAATTAATTTTCCCTTCCTAAATCCCCTGGCGAGGCATTCCAGAGGTTGACTGTGCACTGGGTGATGAAATTCCTCCTTTTGTTTGTTTGTTGCCCATTAATTTCATTCAGTGAGCCCTGCTGCATGGTATGTGAAAGGGTAAATAACACTTCCTTTTTCACTTTTTCCACAGCATTCATGACTTAACTTACCTCACCTCTATCAAAGGGTGAGCAAAGTTGTGGGCCTGAGGGTCCTGTATATCTTTAGATGTTATTTGGTGGTCCATAAAGAGGGAAGGGGAAAAGTCTGCACCTCTGTGAAGAGAAGGGCTGCCACTGATTCTGGTTAGGAGCAGCTCTAGCCAGGGTACTGCTGGATCCACTTGGTGGGAGAAGGGTGGGATGGAAGAGGTGTTGAGAGGGGGAAGCATCTGTCACCCTCTGGCCAGGGTGCTGGTGATCCCATGCAAAGTGTGAAAGGAGAGGGTAGGTGGGGGAATGATCACGTGCTCCTGACAACCAGAGCCCACTGTGCCCACGTGGACTGCGAGAAATGAGGGAGACCAGAATAAGAGCATCACTGCCATGTTCCAGCCAACCAGGGTGCTGCTGGGACCACGTTCTGGGAAAGGAACTGGGAAGAAGGAACTGAGGGCAGAGGGGAACAGCCACTCAATTATGGCCAGGTTCAGCTGGAGGTCCTAAAGAGAGGCTCAGGAAGGCTGTATATAGCCAATGGGCCATAACTTGCTCACCCATTCTCCAGCACAGCACCCAATCCCGGTCTTATCTTTTCCAGATTGAAAAGACCCATTCTCTTACAGCTCATCTCACCTGGAAGCTGTTCCACACCCCCGGTCATTTCTCTTGCCTTTCTCTGCTACTTCATATCTGAAGGCAGTTCTATCCATAATAAAAGATTTATCCTCACATCATTTTGCTCATCAGTAAGACACTACTGCTCCATGGCACTGGTGCAATATGCTCTCAGCACCTAGTTTTCTCATTTATCATGTTATGCACTTTGCACCAGCTTCAGACTTTGGTGGATTTCAAGGGATAGCCCGAAACACTACAACACAGCATATTTTGTTCCTTTTATAGGCTGAGTGCAGAGCACTCACCAAGCCATCTTGAATTCTTCTGGTCTTCCAAATAGTTTATACTATCCTTTCATTGCCCTCTATTTCAGGGACTTCCTAAAACACCCTACCCCTCATGCAAAAGGTT
Organism: Podocnemis expansa; assembly: GCA_007922195.1. Lineage (NCBI taxonomy): Eukaryota > Metazoa > Chordata > Testudines > Podocnemididae > Podocnemis > Podocnemis expansa. The sequence goes on along the minus strand of ML683393.1, from coordinate 40,084 downwards.
ATTTTGTATCCTTTGTTGTCCCTCCGCATCATTATAATTTTTCAATCTTTCAGTATTTCCCCAAGCCAGGGTCTTTGCCGTGCTTCCCTTTTCATCCCTTTTCCCTTAATGTTTTCCATACCATTCTTACCCCAATTCTTTGCAGTGTCAGAGATTCTGTGTACCCGCCATTTCCCTCTTCACAATCTTGCCAGGGGACCTCTGTGTCCCATCATTTTTCCAGATCAGTTTTTCCCCTTTCAGCCTCCCACAGAAGAGTCTCTGTAGTCACATCTACTGCTCCTTTCTATTTTTGTCAGTATCTGGGAGGTGAAACCAGACAGACCTAAATTAGAATGAGGTAGGTTTTTAGCAGTGAAGGTGATCATCCACTGAAGCTAGCTACCAAGTGATGAATGGTTCATCTCTTGAGGTCAGCACATTGAGATTTGGTCCCTTTCTGGAAGGTCTGGTTGTGCAACGTAAGTTACTGGGCTCAATACATGGTTAACTGGGTGAACAGCCTGTTTTATAGCAGAGGCCAGACTGAAGGATGTTGATCCTTGCACCTTGAAATCTACCATTCTCCTTTTCCAAGCTTTGATATCACTGGTTTATTTGCAGGGTCATTATAGCCCACAGAGCTGGTTCCTTCACCTCCTGTTTCAATAATTTCTCATCGACCATGATGCAAATCTCACTGAAATCATGGGAACTATTTCCACAGCCTGCCAGGTCCTGACATGTCATCATCTCATAGGGTATGTCTACACACACACACACACACACACACACACACACACTTAAATTCGACCTAATAAACTGGCAGTGGGGTTTGACAGCTCGCCACAGGGCTGACAGAGCAGGGGTCAGGGGAAAAGGATTCCCCCAGCCCCCACAGTGGAGTGGAGGAGAAAGGATTCTGCTAGCCAGGTGCTGACAGCACAGGGCTGTGGGAATCACCCCCCCACACACACTGGGTTGTATGGGGGGTGTGGAAGAATTCCAGGGATGAGGCCTAACAGAGTGCTGAGGCCTAACAGTGTTGAGACACAGATGAATAGCTCAGCAGGCCTTGAGAGGGGCAGAGCTGCATTTCCTCTGTCTTAATAGCATGCCTGGAAGAGGGCCAGTATAAGCAACTAGCTGATAAGGAAGCTGTAGAGAGCCATGCTTCAAGGACAGGGTACTGAAATTTGGAGACAGAGAAGGTATTTGGATTTGCATGCAGATTTCTGGAAGTCAGCCCATTTGGGTCAGCTCAAGGACTAGGCCAAAATCTGTGTCACAGGTGAATTATGATTGGAGGGTATGTGGAGTGAGGCGGGCCAAAGGTAGGGGTTTTAATTGGGGAGATTTTGGTGCAAAAAGGAGAGACCCAGAAGTTAATTGGCTGTACAGCAATAGTTTATGCTTTGTAATATGATGTAATATGTGATTATATAAGAATAATGTACACTATTCTTGGGGCTCTTGGGTGCTTGCCCTTGGGCCTGCAGCTGCGTAGAATAAACCTCCACTCCTCACTAAGTTTGTGGCCCCTGATAACTGAGAATTCCTCTCCCGGGGGGGGGGGTGTCCTGGTTCCACAGAGCCCAGTGAAGGGACAACATCCCCTGCCAGGCTCCTGTCTTCTGAGCCGCAGCTGGGGGAAGTGTCCCCTGCCCAGCTCTGGCCACAGGGCACCTAGAACTGGGCAGGGGATGCTTTTCCCTATGCTGGGCTGCAGGAGCTGCAGCCTGGGAGGGGATTGGGTGGCAACATGGCCCTGTCAGGGGGCTATGTTGCCCCTCTTCCAATTCAAACTAGCAAGTTCTGTCTATGGACATGCTAGTTTGAATTGGTTTTCCTACTTTGGACGTGTTAGTTCGAATTCACTCAATTCAAACTAATCATAATTATTTGGACTTTATTAGTTTGAATTGAGTCAATTCGAATTAACAGTCTAAGTGTAGACATACATACATACATCTCAACATTTTAATGTTTCAGTTTGAAAGGAAGAGTTGGAGCTGTCCAATATGGGGTAGAAAAAGGTCTGTTTCGAAATAAGAGTGCTGTGTGAACACAGCCTAAGTGCAACAGCACTCCTTGCTTATTTTGCTGAACTAGACTAGCACAGCTACCACTTTGGAACACGATAACATGCAAGGCACTAAAAAAATTATTGACAAGTTGCAAAGGGATAGCCATGTGTTAGTCTACTCCAGTAAAACAAACAAGGCACTTTTAAAGGCTAAGAAATTTCATTATTGCGTGAACTCTCATGGGAGAAAAATCCCACTTCCCTAGGTTAGTAGTGCCTAACAGTCTCAGCTGATATTGAAATTCCCTTTACATGAGCTATTGGGACTTCAGCTCACAGTCACCCATCATTCATATCTCATTCCTGGAATGCTCACCAAATGTTCAGTGAAGGGCCAAACTCTCTGCTGGCATAATTCAGTCAAAACAGATGGTTTTACACCATAGAAGTGAACATAGACTATAAAACCAGTCATACTGGGTAAGAAGAATAGCCTTTCCCGCCCAATATCCTTGGTCCAATGCCAGATGGATGGAACAGAACAGGTAATCATCAAGTGATCCATCATGCCAGCTATGGACATTTCAGATCATGGTTTTGCATCCCTGCTGATCCTGACTAATAACCATTGATGTACTCATCTAGAGTGTTTTGTTTTGTTTTTTTAAATCCTGTTATACTCTTAGGGTATGTCCACACAGGGCTTTTATTTCGAAACAACACTGGTTGTTTCGAAATAAAAGTCCCTATATCCACACTGTAGGCTGGCCGTGCTGGTGGCCGGTCCCGAGGGCCCCTCCTATGGACGGTGAAGGGGAGTTAGCCGGGTTGGAACCCTCTCGGCAACCGACAGAACGTCTCTGTAGGCATGTACAGAGTCTGGAGCCCCGGCCCCCAGGCGGGGCGGGGCGGGGCAGGCAAGTACAGAGTCTGGAGCCCCGGCCCCCAGGCGGGGCGGGGCGGGGCGGGGCGGGCAAGTACAGAGTCTGGAGCCCCGGCCCGGGTTAAAACTTCCTAGGCCAGGAAACAGGGGGGAATTGAGGAGGGAGACACAGGCCCACCCGCTCCACTGCATCTCAGCCCAGGGCCCTATACAGGGGCAGGGTGGCCTACCCCAGGGTCAGCGGGGCAGCCCCCAAAACACGCTGCCCTGGGAACACGGCCCAACATCCTGCCCTCCCTGGGCTACTTCCTCCCACCCCTGTCCTGTCCACATACCCTGGCTACCTATTTCCACAAGGGGTAGCCGTCTTCAGGGTCCCCTTCATAGCAGGCCTGTGGGACCCCAGCAAACCCCTCAGTATCCATGGGTGGCAGGTCGGGATACTCCATCAGTTCTTCTGCTAGGGGCAGCTCCTCCAGGTCCTCGGGCCCACATGGGGCCAGCCTCTCCTCCTCAGCCAAGGGTAGCTCCTCCAGGTCGCTTGGGCCTGAGGCAGGGGGCAGCCCCTCTTCTATGGAGGACAACTCCTCTAGGTTGCAGGTCTGAAGAGGGGTTAGGCCTTCCGCTTCCCTGCATCCCCGGGTCGGACCCGGGTGGGGGGTCTGCAAAAGGGCCCGACAGCCCTTTAAGTGCCCACCCCAGTCGGCTGCCTCTGGGCTTCCTTCCCAATCACCTGGTCCGGGGAGGCTGGGCAGGCCATAGCACTGGGTGAGCCTGGTTTGCTCCCTCTGGGCTGACATATCCTTCCCTGTCTGGAGCTCAGGCCCAACTGAGCTCCCAGCCTGTGTTCTTATACTGCCCCTTCCTGCTCTGGCCACACCCTTCTGCTTCTGGGGCTGAGCCCTTGCTGTTCCCTGGCCCGGCCAGTGGGGACGTTCAGGGCATTCTTCTAGCTCGGGTTCTGAGACAGGTCACAGTGCGTGCATGCGCTTGGCTGCTGGAAGGAGCTGCTCCTGAGCCTGACCTGCTCCTACCTACTACCCCCCCCAACCCACTGCTGTTCCTGCTCTCCTGCTGCTGCACCTGCTGCTGGTTGGCCTTCCTCCCACCCACTCCCCTGCTCTGTGGGGAGTGGGGGGAGAGCTTCAGGAGAAGAGAACTCTGCCACCACAAGGAGAAGACCACCTCTCCAGCCAGCCAGTCCCTGCTGCTCCTGAGCCTGCTGCTTCCCCACCAGGAACCACCAACACTGAGGGGAGGCCTCAAGGACTAAGACTTTGCTGTTTGCAGCTGGGGGTGAGCTTTCCAGAGACTGAGAACTTTATATTGCCACCTCCTCCCCCCAGCTGCTGCTCCCCTGGCCTCCCCTCTCTCCAAGAGAGCAGCAGGCTCCCCAGACCCTTACGACACCTTGGGACTGTTTTGAGCAGCAGGGACCATAGAACCTTCCCCCAGCAGTAGCAGTTCCCCCTTTCCCCATTGCCTGGTACCCTCCCTGGTTTTTTCTTCCCCACCCCAGTGGCTGGAGGGCCTCCCCCCCCTTTTTTTTTGCTCTCCAGCTGGTTCAGTGTCCCTCCCCATTACACACACCCCCCAGACCCTTCCCCAACCCCTGAGTTTCTTTTAGTTTCCCCCCTGCCCCGCCCTTTTTTTGAAAGTTTGTTTGGTTCCCCTGCCCCGCCCTATTCTCTCCATTACCTTTTCACCCCACCCCTAATGTTTATGAGCCCCACCCTTGGAATCCCCCTCACAACAGAGTAGGCCAGACCTCATGACCCCTTAGCCTTTTGATTTTTTTCCCTGAGCACTGCACCCCCTGTGAATGTAGTTACCCCTTTCACCCAGTGCAGCCGGAGGAGCCGGCCCTTTAATCTTTAAAGTTCCCTATCCCTCTTTCCTTGGCGCCCTCCTCCCTTGCCTGCAGCCTAGCAGGGAGGAGTGGTCTGCTGCCCTTTATTCCTTAATAGTCCACCCCCCCCCCCTTATTGTTTGTGTCTTCCCTTTCCCCCTTCGACGCCCTCCTCCCCAGCCTGCTGCTTAGCGGGGAGGAGTGGTATCCCCTGGTTCCCCCTTCTCCCTTTATTCCTTACCTTGTTCACCCCTCTCAGTTTCCATTCCTATAAAACCATGGATCCCTCCCCAGTCCCCCCTGAACCCCTCCCTGAGCCTGCTCCCCGGTCTACCCCTGTGGCTGCTGCCTTGACCGTGGCTGCTGCCCCTACCACATCTGGCAACCCCAGTGGGGCACCTGCACTAGGGAGCACAGCTGGGACCTCCACTGCTGCTGCCACCACTTCCTCGGCTGGCAAAAAAGGCAAGGGGAAGAAGGCGAGCAAGGGCCCTGTTGCTCCCGCGGCCCCACCATCGGCCGCGGCCCCTTCTTCCCCAGCTGTTCCCTCCACCAGTTCTGGGGGTCCCACAGCCCCCAGATCGTACGCCCAGGTGACTGCCACCCCTCCACCCACCGCCGTACCATCTGCCCGCACCGCCTCCTCGAATAACATCTCGGGGGGCCGGGGCCCCTTCCCCTCCTTGACCAGGAGGCACGGTGTTCGCTGCCTCCTGGTGGCTGCCTCGCCCCACGTAGAAACCTACGTGCGGGCGATGGCGAGGGTGGTGGGGCCCTCGGCCATTGTGGCGGCCTCGAAGATGTATGGTAAGATAGTGTTCTTCCTTGCGTCAGAGGCCGCCGCACAGGAGGCGGTCGTTAGGGGCCTGGCGGTGGGGGGTGTCCACGTCCCAGTGGAACCCTTGGAGGACCTGGGCGTGCGGGTGGTCCTTACCTCTGTCCCTCCCTTCCTCCCCAACGCCGCCCTCCTTCCCCTCCTTTCCACCCTGGGGAAGCCCATATCTGTCATCAGCCCTCTCCCACTGGGCTGTAAGGACCCCACCCTCCGTCACGTTTTGTCCTTCCGCCGGCAGGTCCAACTCCAACTGCCGCCGGCGGGGGCACGTGACGGAGTGGCATTAGAGGGGTCCTTTTTGGTGCCCCATCAAGGGGCCCACTATAAAATTTTTTACTCCTCGGGGGAGGCCCGGTGCTTCCTCTGCAGGGCCAGGGGCCATGTCCGGAGGGACTGTCCCCAGGCCCGGCATGAAGAGGGAGCTACTGGGCCCCCCGAGGCAGAAACGGGCGCCGGCCACACCACCGCCGGTGACCCCAACCACCAGGCCACTAAAGCTGCCTCTCCTTCTCCGTTAAAAGGAACAACAGCCACCGCCTCCCGGGACATGGGGATAACCACCCCACTATGCCCGGAGGAGAGGCCGGGCCCCATCGCCACCCTCATTAAACCATCTGGGACGGGGCCCAGAGAGGAGAGCGCAGCGGCTGTGGTGATCCCAGATAAGGGAGAGGGTGCACCCCAGGGGGAAGGTTCCTGTCCCTGTGATGCCCCTCCCCTGATCCTTTCCCCTGAAGAGCCTTTGCCCTTGCCGCCTACCCCTGCCTCCGCTGGTCGACCCTCTGATACCATCCCAGAGGGCCAGGCTCTCCCGCAGAGGAAGCGCAGCAAGCGGAAGAAGGCTCAGTCCCTCCCCATTTCATCTGAAGGGGAGGAGGCCCCCCGAAAGTCATTGCGGGGGGCTGATACCACCGAAAAGCACATTAACAATACTGAGCCGCTTGCTGCGCCCTCTGTGGAGGCCCAGCGGGAAGCGCCAGCCGAGAAGATGGACGCAGTGGAGGAGGGAACCAGCTCTGCCCCTTTGCAGGAGGCCCCTGTCGACCCCCCTCCTGAGGAGGCTGCAGGTGGAGCCGCTACTGTCCCCCCTGAACCTGCTACACTACCATCATCAATTGAGGCAGGGGGGGACTTAGGCTCCATTTTCGCAGAGATCGAGGCCCTGGGTCTGACCTTGGTCGCCCCAAGGGAGGACGACCCTCTGCCAGCGGGCCTCGATCTGGGTGGTGATGATCTTCCACCACCCCCTCCCATGCCCCAGACCCAGCCTGAACCCCAGCCTCTGCCCGCTGTCCCTGCTTTTATTCCGGGGACACCCCCGGGCTGCTTCATCTGCCCGGCTGCTGTCAGCATTCCAACTGCGGCCGCCGAGCCTTTAGAGGCGACGGCCGGCACCGAGCAGCCGGGTCCCGGGGTGTTGTCCCCAGCGGGACAGCTGCCCCTTCCCCACTTGTTTTCTCCCCCATGTCCGACGCTGAGGACGGAGAAAATCCATCTACTACCATCCCTTTGCCCAGCGTCGGCACGGACCCCGCTCCTGACTCCTCCTTTGGAAATCTTGCGCCCGGTCAAGGGGAGCCGCACACCGGTGATTTAATCACCGGGGACCCTGTCCCAACTCCTACCCCTTCCCCTGTCTTTCCCAGTGTTGTTTCCGACCCTGTCCCCACTTTTCCCTCCAATGTTACCCCAAGTCCTGCCCTAATCCCGTCCCCTATTGCTGCCGCCCCCGGGATCGTGTCTTTCCCCTTTCCATCGACCGATTCCCGGGGTGCGGCATTTGTGGCTCCTTCTGTTCCCGGGGCTGCTGTCTTCCCTCCACCGCCACCCTTCCTTGTGCCGGGGGCTCAGCCGGGTGACTCGGCGCCCATGACATCGGCGCCGAGACGGGGCTCCGCGCCCTGTCTTTCCACCCCGGCTGGCCCTGGGGCCGTTACGGGGACCCGACCGGAGGACCTGGACCCCACGGCGCTGTGGGAGGAGCTGCGTGTGTTCCTGGCAGACACTCGTGGGGCCAGGAGCCGGGTGCAGCTCGCTCTGCAGCACTGGGGGAATTTCCATCTGGTCCTCCGGGCCGTGAGGGCCATACTAAAGGAGGGTAAAGGGACTGGGAGGCGGGATGGTGCGGCCTACCAGAGGGCCCGCACTTTCCGCGACTCCCTCATGACCTTCGGGATCGGTCGCGGATTGTTGCGTGGCCCGACGGAGGCTGCTGGTACTCCCGCCACTTCTGAGGATCCCCCCCAGCCCTCCTCATGGCCCCAATCATCTTTGCCACCTTAAATACCCGAGGCTGTAGGGTGGGTCTCCGCAGGACCCAGGTGCTCTCCTTCCTTCGGGAGGGGGGGTACTCTGTGGTTTTTCTGCAGGAGACCCACACGGATCCGGCCGCTGAGGCCAGCTGGCGGCTGGAGTGGGGGAACGGGGTGTTCCTGAGTCATCTGTCCACCCGCTCGAGCGGTGTGGCCACCCTGTTCTCCCCCGACCTACAGCCGGAGGTGCTGGGGGTTGCCGAGGTCGTGCCGGGCCGCCTGCTGCACCTCCGGGTCCGTATGGAGGGGCTGACGTTGAACCTGGTCAACGTCTACGCCCCGACATCGGGCCCGGAGCGAGTGCAGTTTTTCCGGCAGGCGGCCACGTTCCTCGGCACTTTGGATCCTCGGGAGTGCCTGGTCCTGGGTGGGGATTTTAACACCACCCTCGAGGAGCGGGACCGCACGGGGAACGAGCTGTGCCCGGCCGCCGCAAACGTCCTCAGGGAGATAATAAACCATCACTCCCTGGTGGACGTTTGGCGCGACCACCACCCGGACGACGAGGTGACCTTCACCTATGTCCGGGTGGGGGACGATCGGTCGCGCCACTCCCGGTTGGACCGTCTATATCTGTCCCGAAGTCACCTGGCACGAGCCCACTCCTCCGGCGTCCGGCCGGCCCCTTTTTCGGATCACCATTTGGTGACCGTGACGGCCTCTCTCTCGGCGGAGAGGCCGGTGCCGGCCTATTGGCATTTCAATAATAGCCTGCTGGAGGATGTGGGCTTCGTGGCGTCCTTCCGGGAGTTCTGGCTGGCCTGGCGGGGGCAGAGGGCCGCCTTTCCCTCGGCGCGGCGTTGGTGGGACATGGGGAAGGTGCGTGCCCGGCTCTTCTGCCGTGACTACACTCGGGGGGCCAGCCGGAGGAGGGATGGGGCGATAGAGCAGCTGGAACGGGAGGTCTTAGAGCTTGAGAGGCGCTTGGCCGCCAGCCCTGAGGATCCATCCCTCTGCAGGGCACACCAGGAGAAGCGGGAGGAACTTCGGGCCCTCGAGGATCTTCGGGCCCGGGGAGCCTTTGTTCGATCTCGCATCCGTCTCCTTCGGGAGATGGATCGCGGCTCCCGCTTCTTCTATGCCCTGGAGAAACGGAGGGGGGCTAAAAAGCACGTCACCTGCCTTTTGGCAGGAGACGGCACCCCCCTCACGGATCCGGAGGAGATGCGTGGAAGGGCCAGGGCCTTCTACGCTAGTCTTTTCTCCCCGGACCCGACCGAAGCTGACGCCTGCAGGGTGCTCTGGAACGAACTTCCCACGATCAGCGAGGGCGACCGGAACCGGCTGGAGCTACCTCTCACTCTGGCCGAGTTCTCGGAAGCCCTGCGTCTCATGCCCACCAACAAATCTCCGGGCATGGACGGGCTGACCGTGGAGTTCTACCGCGCGTTCTGGGACGTCCTCGGCCCGGACCTCGCCATCGTCTGGGCTGAATCCGAGGAGAGCGGAGTGCTCCCCCTTTCTTGCCGGCGGGCAGTGTTGGCCCTGCTGCCTAAGAAGGGGGACCTCCGCGACCTCCGGAATTGGCGTCCCGTCTCGCTCCTCAGCACGGACTACAAAATAGTAGCCAAGGCCATCTCGCTGCGCCTGGGGTCCGTGCTGCAGGACGTGATCCATCCAGACCAGACCTACACCGTCCCGGGCCGTTCCATCTTTAATAATCTCTATCTGGTCCGGGATCTCTTGGAGCTCGGGTGTAGGGACGGTCTGTCGTTCGCCCTTCTGGCCCTGGACCAGGAGAAGGCGTTCGACAGGATGGATCACGGGTATCTCCTGGGCACCCTGCGGGCGTTTGGCTTTGGGCCCCGTTTTGTGGGGTTTCTCCAGGTCCTGTATGCCTTTGCAGAGTGTCTGGTCAAGCTCAACTGGACCCTGACCGAACCGGTCAGCTTTGGGCGAGGGGTGCGTCAAGGCTGTCCGCTGTCGGGCCAGCTGTACGCTCTGGCCATTGAGCCCTTCCTCTGTCTCCTCCGCCGGAGGTTGACGGGGTTGGTGCTCCGTGAGCCGGGGCTGCGGCTGGTCTTGTCAGCGTACGCCGACGACGTACTCCTCGTGGTCCAGGACCCGGGCGACCTGGTGCGGTTGGAGGCTTGCCAGGCCATCTACTCGGCGGCCTCCTCCGCCCGGGTCAACTGGGTCAAGAGCTCTGGCCTGATGATAGGGGCCGGGTGGCCGGTGAGCTCCCTCCCACCCGCGCTTCAGGCCATCCGGTGGAGCGCGGGTCCGCTGCTCTATCTGGGCGTTTACCTTTCTGCCACCCATCCCTCCCCGGATGAGAACTGGCAGGAGTTAGAGGGCAGGGTGGGTGACCGGCTCCGGAGATGGACAGGACTGCTGCAGTGCCTCTCCCTTCGGGGACGGGCGCTGGTCATCAATCAGCTCGTCCTGTCCATGCTCTGGCACCGGCTCAACACCCTGTCCCCGCCCCCGGGTTTCCTGGCCAAGCTCCAGAGGACAATTCTGGAGTTCTTCTGGCCAGGACTGCACTGGGTCTCTGCAGGGACTCTGAGCCTTCCCCTGGAGGAAGGGGGGCAGGGCCTGTGCTGCGCCCGCAGCCAGGTCCACGCCTTCCGCCTCCAGGCCCTGCAGAGACTCCTTTATGGTGCAGGTAGTCCGGCGTGGAGCCACTTGGCGTGCACCTTCCTCCGCCGCTACCGAGGGCTCCGATATGACCGGCAGCTCCTTTATCTCGATCTGAGGGGCCGTCCGCGAGACCTCTCTGAGCTGCCGGCCTTCTACCATGACCTCCTCTGGACCTGGAGGCTCATTGCGGCTTCCAGGTCAGTTGTACTCACCGAGGGGGTGGACCTCCTCGCGGAGCCCCTGCTACACAACCTCCATCTCGGTGTGCAGGTGGCGGAGGCCCCCTCCGTGAGGCGGAGGCTGGTCCTGGCAGGTGTCACCAGGGTCGGAGACCTCTTGGATTATGCGCGGGGGGACTGGGTGGATCCCCGTGAGCTAGCCTGGCGCATGGGGCTCTCCACTCCACGTACCCCCCGACGCCTACTCCAGGAGGTGAAGGCGGCCTTGCCTCCCACTGCTCGAGCCTACCTCGAGCGGGTCCTGCGAGAGGGTACTCCCCACCCCCCTCTCAGTCCTGGCCTTCCGGAACTTCTGATCGGGCCTCTGCCCCGTGAGCTCCCCCGGCCGTCCCCACCCCACTCCCCCAGCCGGCTGCTAGATCTGCAGCCGGTCCCATTTCGAACCGCGCCCCGTAAATATCTGTACACGCTCGTGCTGCATACCCTCCACCTCCTCGCCCTCGCATCCTGCCCCGATACAAAGTGGCGGGATCTCATTCCACCGGTGGAGGTCGAGGACCCCCGGTGGGCCAGTTTGTATACCACCCTCATCCCGCGGCCCGCCGGGGACATCAGCTGGCGGCTCCTGCATGGAGCCGTAAGCACGGGCGTGTACTTGGCGCGGTTCACCCCTCATCCCGACACCTGCTCCTTTTGCGGTGTGAGGGAGACCCTGGCGCACGTATACCTGGAGTGCGCCAGGCTGCAGCCCCTTTTCCGGCTCCTCCAGAACCTCTTATTGAGGTTCTGGCTGCACTTTTACGCACTCCCTCTCCGTGGCCCCACAAAGTCGCGGGACCTCCTCGCGAACCTCCTCCTGGCCTACGCTAAAGTAGCTATCTATAAGACCAGGGTGAGGAGGTTGGCTGAGGGAGGGGCCTGCGACTGTGGGGCCTATTTCCGGTCCCTCGTTCGTGCACGTCTCCGGGCAGAGTTCCTCTGGGTGGCGTCCGCTGGCTCCCTGGACACCTTTCGGGAGCAGTGGATGCTGTCCGGGGTTCTCTGCTCGGTGTCCCCTTCTGAAACCCTCATTTTAAACCTGTGACCCTCACACCCTACCCTGTTATTTCGTGAGTTGTCCCAAGGAATTATTCGAACACGAATCTTGTGCCACCTGCCCGTCGGCTGGGGGAGGGGTTTTAGAAGTGGGTGGGCTTACGCCCACCCACCAACTTGGTTTTCAGTAGGTACACACATGACGTTTTCTTATTTTGAAAAGAGGGAGCTCCTAGTTTCAAAACAAGAGCCCTCCTTTCGAAACAGCTTAAACCACTTTGCTTTCGAAAGGAGGGTTATTTCAAAACCAGTTTCTTATTTTATTTTTCCACGTGTGTCATGATAGTATAGAATTACATCATGTCTCTCTTTAGTCAACTCTTTCCAAAGTGATATGCCCCAGTTTTATTGATCTCTCCTCACATGGAAGCTTTGCCACATATCTGATCGTTTGTGTTGACCTTTTTCTATTTTTGTAAGTTCCAATACACTTTTTTTTGAGATGAGGGAACCAAATCTGCATGTATAATTCATGATGAGGGTGTACCATAAATCTATAAAGAGCCAAAATGATATTTTCTATTTTATTATCTATCTCTTTCCTAATGATTTCTGACATTATTAGTTTTTGTTTTGTTTTGTTTTTTTTAAACTGGTGCTGCATATTGAGTGAATGTTTTCTGAGAATTTTATCCTTTTATTACTCTTTCTGATCTGCTTTCAACTTCATTATTTTGAGTAGTTCTGCATGATCTGCAAATTTTGCCACATCACATTTGACCCCTTTTTCAGATAATTTCTGAATATATTGCACAGCACTGGTCCTAGTACAGAACTCCAGGGGCCATCATTCTTTACCTTTCTTCATTCTGATAATTTCACTGTTTGTTCCTACATTTTGTTTCCTATATTTTAGCCAGTTGCTGATCCCATAATCACTTACTTTGCTTAAGAACCTTTAGTGAGGAACCTTTTCAAAGGCTTTCTGACACTCGAAGCACATAATGTTTACTGGATTCTGCTCATTGTCCCCCTCAAAGAATTATAATACATTAGGGAGGCATGATTTCTCTTCACACAAACCATGACTTATAATTCTGCTCTTGACTATAGTCTCAACTAATTTGACTGGTACTTGTAGGATTTTTAGGTGAATTATAATCCCATAATGAGAGGCAGCATATTCAGAGCTGTGTAGGGAATCTTTACTGAAAGAACTGAGAGAGAGGGAACAAGACAGGCAAACTCCAGCAAACTCCTGGGGAATTATTCAGCCGCCTGAAGAGGGGGTCACCACTAGCTAAAGATCCAACCAATTAGGAGGCCTTCTGTCTCGAGCTGGATTATGGCAAACTTCTGGTGCGCCCACATCACAAGGTGGTACTGGTGGTGATATGACTACAGGTACTGGGGAAGTAGATGGAACTGGAGTGGAAGTTGTATCCATTTGGTCCAGGGAGGGGGCCAAAGGCATTGAAGAGGTGGCTGGAGCAGGAGAGACATGAATAGTTGTTTCATGCCCTGATGTCATATCATCTGTAAGGGTGAAGTCAGTTACGTCAGTCGGAGATGCATCCTCTGGATAGGTATGACGGAATAGCACCTGATCTATATGCTGTCACCAAACCAGGCCACCCGCTGTCTGGACAGAGTAGGAACAAGGTCCTGTCTGGGCGATGACCGTTGCTGGAACCCATTTAGCCCCTGAAGCATAGTTTCAAGTGAGGACAGGCTGACCAATATTGAAGGTGCAGTCCTTTGTTCTTGATACACATCTGCTGACCTGGTCCTGCTGTTGCTGTTGAACCACTGGTGTGTTTACCATGGTTTCAACAAATCAAAGAAGAGTGGAACTGCCATCCCATCATAGGAAAAGCTGGAGGTGTTTAAGTCGTAGCCTATGAGTGTTTCGGTAAGATACCAAGAAGCTGAACAGATGCTTCTAAAGAGGTGAATGACCCCTCACAGATTTTAGAGCTTGGTTCATAGTTTGTATGTACCTTTCAGTGAGTCCGTTAGTGGAAGGATGATATGGTGCTGACCTGATGAGATGTATTCCACTGGCCTTCATAAAGTTTCAAATGCCTAAGAAACAAACTGAGGTCCATTGTTACTCACCAGCTGTTTCAGAAGACCAGAATGACTAAAAAAGCCACTTGGATCTGGATAGTGTTTTCTGTACTAGGGGACTGCTTTACAGAGACTTCCAGCCATTTTGAATGATGCAAAATTAAATTAAAAACATACATCCTTCAAATGAGCCAGCAAAAGCAATATGAAGACATTGCCATGGCCTTTCAGGCCAATCTCATGGGTGAAGGGGTACCAGCTGAGATGCGTTCTGTATGCTCTGGCATAAGGTACAAGCTCCAGCCGTCACTTCAATGGCCCTGTCCAAGCTTGGCCACCAGGAATATCTCCATGCAATTTCTTTCATGCTCACTATGCTACAGTGACTTGAATGGAGCTGTTCCAACAAATGTGGTCTTAATGAAGACAGGATAATGACATGCATACCCCACAACAAACACTCAGACTGGGTTGATAACTTTGTCCTCCTAGACATGTAGGGGTGGAGGTCAGGTGAGACCTGGGAGTCTGAACAGAATGTTCCATGCATCACAAACTTGTGAGAGTACTGGTTCTACATGTGTCGCTCTCTTCACTTGAGAAACCATGACAGGTGTGCTTTCCTGACCCAGTTCTTGATGATGTACTGGTAAGGGTAGCCTTGACAGACTACTAGCATTGCAATGCAAAGAAGATTGCCAATACTTGATCTCATATGTGTATTCAGAAAGTATCAATGCCCATCATTGCATATGACTAGCGGCCAAAGGTGGGATGCCTGTGTGTGGTCCCAAAATTGATTTCAGCTGTCATTGGTCAGTGAGAAGTGTGAACTTCTTTCCCCACAGGTACTGGTGAAATTTTGGAATGCCAAAAACTGGTGCCCAGTGCTTCATGTTCAATTTGGGCATAGTTACTTTCTGCCTTGGCCAGGGTGCGTGAAGCAAAAGTGATAGGCCTCTCTTTACCTGAAGGCATAATATGTGACAATATGGCCCCAACTCCATTAGGGGAGTCATCACATGCCAACTGAAGGTGCAAAGATGGATCAAAATGTGTCAGAACCCTAGAGTTTACCAGTCCAAGTTTAGCTTTGTTAAATGCAACATCCAAGGCTTCAGTACAGTTCCAGACCTTGTTGGGCCCAAGAAACTCATGTAGGGGTTTCAGGAATGACACTAACTGTGCAATAAACTTGCCATAATAGTTCAATAATGCTAACAAAGAGTGAAGTTGGCTTTTGTTCTGGGGGAGTGGAGCATCCACGATAGCCTTAACCTTGGCCAGACACTTATGGAGACCATCAGCATTCCAATGCAAAGTGACTCTGCTTCCCACACTGGTAATGTTCCCATTCCTCCAGTATCCTGTGAGCAGGTTGTGGTGGGTACCTTATGCACACTGATCCCAAACTGTTGCATGTCTTGGGTAACACATTCCATGGAGACAGCAATCTCAACAGCCTTCTGCAAGGTGAGTTGACCTTTGGTCAATAGGCATTTCACACCAGCTTCTCATGCAGCATTTCCTCTAACATGGTCTTGAAGTCACAGTGTACCACCAGCTTCTTTAGAGCTGCTACAAACTGTACATCTGATTCACCTTCCCCTTGGTAGAACCTATATCTCTCTGCAATTACCAGTGGCCTAGGGGAAAAATGTGCTCCCAGAACTTCCACTAGGTCACCATAAGTTTTTTACTCTGGCTTCTCTGTATAAAGCAAATCACATAACAAACTATAAGTCTTAACTCCATTAATTGTTAGAAAAACTAGTACCTTCTTCTCATCAGTTATATCAGCAGATCAGCTTTCAGAATAGCCAGCCAGTCCTTAGGCAAACAGATCAGCTTTCCAAGTCACAACCCAACCCCTATGCAAGCAGTAAATAAAAGTTTGGCTTCTTACATTGCATTCTGGTTTTCCATAGTTACCAGGATTGTTGGAAATAGCCAATTCCATCTCATATCCCATCCTCGTCACCAGAGGTAGGATTTTTAGGTGAATTATAATCCCATAATGAGAGGCAGCACATTCAGAACTGTGTAGGGAATCTCTACCAAAAGAGAACTGAGAGAGAGGGAATCAGACAGACTGGTTTCCCTAGCACTAAAACAACCCTCCCATTTATCACTATGACAACCTTAATGACCCTAGGTCAGTGGTTCCCAACCTTTTCACTGCTGTGTCACACCTTGATGCCTTCAAATTTTTCGAGGCACACCACTATTAAAAAACTTGTGAATATTCAAATTAACTTAAATTACTTATGAATATTCATGGTCCATGGCACAGTGTTTTGGAAATGCTCCTATGTGGGATAGTACGAGTAGCAGAGCAGGGGTGGCAAAACACAGGAGGTCAGGAGTTGTGTGCAGTGGCAGGAGTAAGCGTGGGGAACAGAGCAGGACAGGAGTGGAAAAAGAGGACAAGGACAGCCATGTGGGGAACAGCACAAGGGTGGCAAGAGGAGAGAGGAAGGGAGAACAAGAGTGGCTTTGTCAGGGGGCAGAGGGGAACCTGGGGAGTGGGAAGGTAGGGTATGGGAGCATGGCACAACACCCACGTCCCCTGTCTCCACAGTGGCTCCCTGCTAGTCAGGGCAAATCCTCACCCCACTGCTGCTCCCTCCCACCCCAGTGGGCCCTATCCTCCCCTCCCCCAGCCCCCTGTTGCCTGGGATGGACCATCCCATTACTGCAGGGGCCAGAACTAGGCCTCCACCCCCAGTTACACCCCCCCACACACAGCTACCCCACCCCCCTGCTACACCCCCCCACCAAACAGCTACCCCACAACCCCAGCTACCCACCCATTGCTACACAATCACTCCCACCCACCTCTGCTACACACACACACACACACACACACCTGCTCCATCCAACCCCCAGCAGCCCTTCCCCCCCCACAGAGCCCTTACCTGGGCTATTTGCAGGCTGGCTGACACAAGCTGCTCCGCCCTGCAGGGGGAGATTCACACACTCCCAGCCTCCCCCCCATTCTCTACTGGCTGGCCTTAAGGTGGAGCCACAGGAATGCTGCGTTCAGGCTGCTCCTGCTATTTTTAGGGGTTCCCCTGGAACTCCGCATTCTGGTGCCTTCCTCTATTTTTAGAGGGGCCGGAAGGCTGTCTGCCTAAAAATAGGGAGCCCTGGAACTGTGCTCAGGTGCCTTCCCCCTTACTTTAACCCCTGCCTTTTCCCAGCCCTGCACAGCCCACGTGGCTAGGCTGAGCAGGGAGGGAACTTTAGCTCCAGCTCTCAGGGATGCTTGTAGCACACTTTGGGTGTTGCCATGGCACACTGGTTGGGAACCACTGCCCTACGTAGTCCAAAACACCACAGTACTGAGGTTAGGTTACTGGCCTGTAATTGCCAGGGTTGCCTCTGGTGTTACATTAGCTATCCTCCAGGCATCTGGTACAGAAGCTGATTGAAAGCATAGGTTAAATAGCACAGTTAGTAATACAGATTCACTTATGAGAGCTTTCAGTTTTGCATTTGCCACTTTAAATCTCTCCTCAGGAAGAATAAGGTATAGTTTCCTTTTAAAGTCTATAAAGGTTTATTACTGCCTAACAATCTGTGATCAGGGCTAAGAGTGGTCATTTGAGTGGGTTTTTTTCTTTTTTCCCCTCAAGAAAATGATGTGTGGCTTGGGGATGGCATTAAGCTAGAGAAAACGGAGTGTATGTTAGCTGAAATAGCCAATGTCACTGTGATTTTTGTGCAGAAATCATGTATATTGGGTAATCTGAATTAGTAGAGTTTGCAAAATTCTGTTGTATCACTTTGGGTAAGAAGGTGCCACAGAATGTCATATTGTACTACTGTCAAGTCATTAGAGAGAACACTATGATTATCTGTTGTGTCCAGATGAATCAAGCTGAGTTTTCCTTTCAATCTTTATAGCTGTACAGTTTTTTTCCCAACTCTTATGCATTACTTACCTGGGCCTCACCAGGGCATATTTAAAAATGCTGACAAGTTCAGAACATTTGTCCTGGAGAGAGTGAAGATGCACAAAGAGTCTATGGATACCAATTGCCCTCGAGACTTCATTGATGCTTTCCTCATCAAAATGGAAGAGGTATTTGATTGCAGTTGCCCATCCCTTTTGCTGTGTATTATTGGATTAGACCAGGGGTTGGCAACCCAAAAGATAAGAAGAGCCATTTTTAAAAATTCCTTCAATAGCCAAGTGTTTTGAGAGCCACAATGGTTGTAGCCACCTGGTAGGGGTAGCTGGGCCACGGTGCTTGTCACAAGATCCCCTGAGGGGAGGATGGCCTAAACCTAGGAGGTTGGTAGTTGTGGGGAGCCCAGCACCAGGGGTGGGCAGCTCACAAAGTCCCTCAGTGGTGAGAGTGGCTGCAGATCCCAGAGACAAAGGTGGACACCCAAAGAGCAGCATGCAGCTCCAGAACTGCAGGTTGCAGGTTCCTGTGTAAGATGTATCATGGGGATTAATATATTAACAGCAACAGAATACATAGTTTCAGCAATGGCCGAAAGCAAAGACATGGTCTTTGCTCAAGGTATGTACATGTAACATCCTCTGCTCTACTCCTTCTTGTAATGGAAAAATCACCTGATTGCACAGAAATGGCCTGAAGCTCAGCAGTAACGCTGCTGCAATCTCAGGTGCTACAGGATGCAAATGTAGGATTTTTATAATGATGTCATGTGTGTCCCTTATTGAGTAGAAGATGACACTTTGTTGGCCTGTTGAAATATAGCCTACAATTTATCAGTCAAGAATCAAGATTTTCATTGTATCTTTTGACAGGAGAAAAACAATGGCCAGGCAATTTTTAATGCAGAAAATCTGGCTCGAAGCTCTATTGAGTTATTTCGTGCAGGAACAGGTCTGACCAGTACCACCCTGAAATTTGGACTCCTTAGTCTTCTGAAATACCCAGAAATAGAATGTAACAGTTTCTCACACAAACACATACATACTCTCTCACACAAAATATTAGGTCCTGTGGAGACGTGTGGTGTGCATGGACAAAAGAAAGGGATCCAAGCATCTCCCTTTCAGTCAAGAGACAACATCTGTCCTGTCGTGGCCTGACAGTGACTTATGTTATTATCACATGGTGATCATTCACTGGCTTATGTGAAGCACATTGAAGATGTGTTGTGGGGTTTCCTACTCCAGTTCCCTGTACCAGGCACTCTCATCCAAAACGCACTTAATTATTTGCCTCCATATTGATAGTCTGCCAGAAGATCCAGTGATTGAATGGACCCTTGTAATTGAATTCCTTTCTCAAATCCAGATCAGTATTGAGGCTCCCAGGCTGGGGAAGGCCGTCATGGGAGAAGATCCTCTGTTGTCATCGGCCAGGCTGTACCTGTGCTGTGATTAATACATACCTTCATGTTCCAGGCACATGACATGAGAAAGTTCTTGTGTCTTCAGATTTCACCAGCTCGTCGGTGTCAGGAATAGGCAAAACAAACAAGGAGTCTGGTGGTACTTATAAAAACTAACAAATTTATTTATCACATAAACTTTCATGGGAGAAGCTCCACAATTCTCTCCCATGAAAGGTCATGCGATAAATAAATTTGTTGGTCTTTAAAAGTGCCATCAGACTTCTTGTTTGTTTTGCTGGACTAGACTAACATGGCTACCTCTTTGGAACTAGGAATAAGTAAGCTTCTAAATCAAAGCTCTGCTGGCATCAGAGACTATGAACAGAGCAGACAGATGGAGAGTATATCCCCCCTTTTAGGCTTTCTCCGCCTGCACACTGAGTGAACCAATCTCTGGTTGACCAGTTACTTACAGGCGCTCTAGTAGGATCCCATTCTGTCTAGTTTATAATATAACTTTCCATGAATGAAATTCATGCGCTGTAATTATACTCTTGGCACTTTATCAGAGCCCCTGGAGAGTAGCTTCTGTAACACATATGTGACTAGTTTTGTTATAATCCCAATCTGCATGCAGAAAAGGTGACAGAATTGTGGACAAATCTATTAGAATCCTGTTCTTTACTTGTATTGATAAAGGGCATTAATCTGATGACAGGGAAAGTTCATGAAGAGATTGGCCATGTGATTGGCCACAGCTGAAGTCCCTGCATGGTGGATCGAAGTCAAATGCCCTATGAAAATACTGTGACTCATGAGATCAAGAGATTCATTGCTCATGTCCCACTTGGCTCCCCACGTGCTGTGTGACTAGAGATGTTCATCTCAAACAGTATGTTATTCCTAAGGTTAGTTCTCTGTGTTTCTGTGGAAGGTCAAGTTCTTTTGCCATTTGTGTCTTTTTGATTTTGAATTTTTCACAATAGAAATGCTTCAGCTAGATTTCATATGGTGGGTGTTTTTGCCAATTTATCAATGATATAGCAGTTATTATTGCCTCCCTCCAAGCCTCGGGATGAGGGAGAATGAGATTGCCAAGCATGCAACATTGTTCTGAATCAAGGACCTAACCTCTTCATTTATTTACCACTCTGCTAATTTTTGTGGCACATGCAGGCTTTGTCAGTCATGATTTTGTCCATTATTCCAGGTTATTGAGAATAACATTTAAAGGCCTAGGACCATGAACCGTTCAATTTGGGACCCCACTGAAAACAGACCTACTCCATGGCAATTCTCTCTTTCAAATTTAGTTCTGAGACCTATCAGTTAGCCAGTTTCTAATCAACTCAATATAGAACTATAAACTAAATATAAAACTAAAACTCTAAAACTCCCCCAAAATAATTCCTTTGATGTTGTTTCTTGGGATATTTTGTGAGGGCTGATATGGTGCATAATAATAATAATAAGCTCCTGTATCTCAAAGCACTTTACAAAGGAGAGATGGTATCACTATCCGCATTTCACAGATGTAGTAATAGAGGCATTGAGCCCAAAAGGGACATGGCCAAAGTCACTGTGTGTATCCTAACTTTGCCCATTAGTAGTAGAAAGCGAGAACTGCAGTTGAGTGAGATTAGCTGTGCTCATGAAATTTGAATCCTGCTGCTCCTACTGGAAAGTCTAAAGTCTAGGGGTTGCAAGAAACTTCAGAAAAACAAAGATGGGTCCCACAGTCCCAGCCAGTGAATTTTGGAATCTTTTCTCTGTTTTGGATAGTTTCCACTTAACTCTCTTCTTATGCCTTTGCTGGTTCAGGGCACCACGATATTCCCTGTCCTGAAATCAGTTCTATACGACAGCAAAGAATTTCCAAACCCAGATCTTGGATGAAAATGGTGGCTTTAAGAAGAGTGACTCCTTCATGCCTTTTTCTGCAGGTAAAAGAAACCATTCTAATTTCAGATTCCAAGCTGTTTTCTAGCTCTGCTTTGAAGATGCTAGCAGGTCTCAGACTGTTTTGTGCATAGCGTTTTCAGGTGGCCCATGAATGAAAGCCCCCCATGCTAGCAAACCATCTCTTAGTCTTCAAAGAGAATTACTACCTGGTTGTTTTCTGAAGTGAGGTTTTTGACTGTCCACATTATCCTCTCTCTTCACTTTGCTTGGCATCTTCCTGGCTTTTTTTGTTTGGTTTCTGAGTGGTGCTCAATAAATCCATGATAAATTGTGCAGACAATACTAAAATGGGAGGGCTGCAAGACTTAAATGGACTTGAATAGTCATCAAGTCCAGTCTACCACACTGATGCAAGAGCACAAGAATCTAGAACATCACTGAAGGTTGTTTTTCCAGCCTGTTCTTTAAAATCTCCAGAGATGGGGATTCCACTACCTCTTTGGAAGCCAGTTCCAGAGGTTAATGGCCCTTAGAATTAGAACCATTTTCCTAATCTCTAACCTAAATCTCCATTGTTGCAGATTAAGCCAATCACCACTTCTTCTATCTTCAGAAGGCAAGGAGAACAGTTGATTCCTCCCCTCTTTAAATCAGCTTTTTATGCATCTGAAGACTGTTATCAGGTTCCAATCAGTTGTCTTTTCTCAAGATTAAAAGATTAAATTTGAACAGTTTTTAACCTTTCCTGGGAGGTCAGGTTCTTTATACCCTTTTGCATTTTTGTTACTCTCCTCAGGACTCTTGTTAATACGACCCAGGATGTTGTTATTCTTTTTTGTAATTGCAGCACATAAAACAAACAAGGAGTCCTGTGGTACTTACAGACAAATAAATTTATTTATTGCATGAGCTTTCATGGAAGAAAATCCCTCTGGAAGAGACCATGAGAGGTCATCAAGACCAGTCCCTAGCACTCATGGCAGGACCAAGTACCATCTTAAGCCATCCCTGACAGCTGTTGGTCTAATCACGCTCAAAAACTTCAAATGATGGAGATTCCACAACCTGCCTAGGCAACTTATTCCAGTGCTTAATCACACTCACAGTTGGATTTTTTTCCCCCTAATCAATCTAAACCTCCCTTGCCATAATATAAACCCATTATTTCTTGTCCTATTATGAGCAGTTAAGGAGAATATAGTACCATCCTTGTCCTTGGTTCAGGGTTTCAGGCCCTGAGTAGGTCTGAGATCCCCTGTGTCAGTTGCCTCCAGCCCTCAGGCAAGGTGAGACAAACACCCAGAGTCAGTAACAGTGGGATAGGTCCTCAGGGACCAAAGAGTGGAAGGAGGGGAATGCAGGCCCACCCACTCCACTGCATCCCACCCTAAGGCCCTACCCAGTGGCAGAGTGATCCACCACTGGATGAGCGGTGCTCCAGCTGAAATGCGCTGACTATGGCTCAGCAGGGTTCTCCCCAGCTGCACCTGGGCTACTTCTTCCAGTACCCCTTCCTGGCTACCTGGGTCCCATGGTCCTCCTTGCTGGTGTCGGGGTAGATGGCTAGAGGGAACCCTGTGACCTTCTCTATCCGGTGGCAGCAGGTCTGGCCAGCCCTTGAGGCTATCCATGGGAGGTAGTTCCTCCAAGTTATAGGGGCCACTGGCAGCAAGCCCCTCTCTCAGGTCCTCTGGGTTCTCAGTGGAGAGGAGCTCTTCCAGATCACAGGGGTCATGTGCAGTCAGCCCCTCTCTCCCAGGCTCCAGCTCCTCTGCCAATTCCAGCTCTTCCAGATCCTGTCCTGGAGGGGAGAACAGAGGAGACCCTCCCTCCTGGTTGTCTCAGGGGTCATCCAACAATGCTGGGGGTTTGTTAGTGTTCTCCCACAGAGGGAGCTCTCATGGCTGGTCCATCCATCTCAGAGAAAGTTCCCCCTGTGGGTTTGCGGTCTGGCCCTTTATGCTCTTTCCCCTTTCCTTAACTCCACCTCTTGCGTTCCGGGCCTGGTCTCTTGCAGATGTCTCCTCTCTGCAGCAGGGGGAGTGCAGGTGCCCTCTGGTGGCCTGCCTGTGGGGGGCAGCCTCCTCGGCCTGTTACAGAGAATGGTTTTGCTCCCTCCTCCTTATAACAACTTTTTAGCTACTTGAAAACTTTTATCATTTCCCTTCTCAGTCTCCTCTTTTCCAAACTAAACAAACCCAGCTCAACAATCTTTGCTTATTAGTCAAGTGTTCCACACTTTTACTCATTTGTGTTGTTCTTCTGTGGACTTTCTCCAGTTTGTCCACATCTTTCCTGAAATGAGATGATCAGAACTGGACACAATACTCCTGCTGAGGTCTAATCAGGGTGGAGTAGACTGGAAAGAATTACTTCTTGTGTCTTATTTACAATGCTGTTGTTAATAAATACCAAAATTGTGTTTGCTTTCTTTGCAACAGTTAAAACTGTTGACTAATATTTAGCTTGTGGTCCACTTTGACACCCAGATCCCATTCCACAGTACTCCTTCCTAATTAGACATCACCTATTTTGTATGTGTCCAATTGATCTGTCTTTCTTAAGTGGAGTACTTTACATGCTTTACTTGTATTCAGTTTGTGATACATTCATACCTCCAGATCCTTTTCAGTAGTACTACCATTTACCAGTTATTCCCCATTTTATAGTTGTGCAAATGTTAGAAGCATACTCTCCAACCCATTATTCAAGTCACTTATGAAGAAATGTGAATTTTAACTAGACCCAAGAAAGAATCTTGGAGGTCCCTACTACATATACCCTACGAGTTTGAGAGCAAACCATTGATAGCTCCTCTGTGTTGGGCCAAGTCTACACTAGTCAGCTTTTGCTGACAATAGTCCTAGCATGCACACTACATTCCCCACTTTGCCAACAAATCTGCCGGTTTACCCACAAAATGACACCACCAAAACAAGTGGCATAAGGCTTTTGTCAGCAAAGTTAAGAAGGCAGAGCGTCAGTGTAGACACTTTGCCTGTTATACTGGTGGGGAGCTGTCATACCTGTCAATTTCACTGCTCTAATACAGCAGTGAAATTGACAAGTAACAGTACTTGTCAATTTCACTGCTCTGTTAGCCTCATTCGCATAGTGAAATTGACAAGGAAGGATCCACAGCATCAGGGTTTCAGCTTCAAGACTCACTGAGGTCCTTGGCTATGAACCCTGGTGCCTGCCCACTCAGAAGACTGGTGAGCCCTGTGGTTGTAGGACCACCCCCCGCTAGGGATGGAAGAGCCCCAGCAACTTCCTCCCCCTGCTACTGGGAACCTGGGACCCCAGCTGCTCCCCCCCCCCAATGCAGAGGCAGCTATGACCCCAGTGGTGGTAGGGGGCAGCTGCTGGGGAGCCCCTCTGCTATAGGGAGCTCATGAGAAAGATCTACTGATCAAAGTCAGTGAGTTTCCATGCCATTGGGCGATATGCTAATTTTTTGGGGGTCTCAGCCATAAAGTTGGGGTTCTGATCTAGACACATTGGAGAAGTGATAGGTCAGCAGCCTGTCTTGTTGCCCAGGGACATGGCCAACCCCAGGCATCTCCCCACTCTTCAAAAGCAAGAGCGTTAAACCCCTTGACTGATCACCAAGGGAGTCTGCAGTTTTCTTTTTCTCTTTTTGCATATCTTTTTCCTTTTTCCTTTTTGGATTCTTTTAGTAAGTGTTTATTTTTCACCCGCTCACTCCAGAGTGGGGGGCCATAGACCTTAGCATATCCAAAGGGAGTAGCAGGGAGCATTCAACCACTGTAACTGGTTGCAGTGGGCTCTGATTTTTAAGGCCACTTGCAGCCACCATGGGCTATAAGTTTGGTTGAGCCATTTGAACACCGGGCTGGTCAAGAGCAGGATTTTGAGAACCATGCAGTCGGTTAACACCAGACCAATGGGCTGTTGATTTTTAAGGCCGAAGGCAGGTTCTATAAGCTGCAAACTCGGTCACTGGGCTGTTCATTCACACTTTATCTTCTATCTTAAAGAAACAGGTCTGCTGTCTGTTCCTCTGGAGATAACATCCAGATGTGGTAAATATAACCTGGTCAAATTTGGGATTTAAATTGGGAAACACTTTTTGGGGTTGTGTGTGTATGTATTATTACTGCTCTGAACTTATTAACCTCACAGATCAAAATCAAGCTGGTGTCCCAAAATCCAATCTGGGCAATATCAGATTGAAAGAGTGTGATAAATGAATAAATCCACTTGTATTCCCTGCTAGGCACCCCAAGGCATCCCAGCTAACCCTTGTAACTCCTAGCCACAGACAACCCATGACTAGCTTCACCAGGCTGTGACCCATGGTGTCTGGAGAGCAAGGGGGAGAAGCAAGGTGTTCATGTTGTCCTGGGCTGCATGTGATGTTTAAGTGTGTGTGATAGAAAACCTTTTTCACCCATGGATTGTGCTGTGTCTCTGTGTGTCTCCCATGAACCCTACTCTGCTAAACTGCGCTGACCAGGATTGGCACCGGTGTTTTAATTCAGGGTTACCCACAGAGATTGGGATAGGCATTGTAGTGGTATTAGTGCTCTATTCTCTGTTTATTGGGCTATTAATTTGTACTTGGAAGATCTTTAAATGCCTTAAAGAAATCGAGTTCTGAATACACAATTTGTATGGGTTTTGATAAGTGTAATTTAATAGGAATTGCAAGTTTTTAAATTTTAGTAATAGGAATATTAGTAATTAAATAATATTACCTTCTCGTTTAATCTATTTTCTTTTCTGTAACACTATTTACCTTAATAAAAGTTACATAAAAAGTGGTTAACCAAAACATAGTGGTCTGGTCTCTCGCCTCTTTATTGGAACACCCTCTTGCAGTGTGGGGATCGTGCCCCTTATGCCACACTCCCCCACAACATGATCCAGCATCAGTGGATGGAAGAGTCCCTTAAAATCCCAGTCTCCTGTGATCCTGGCACAGTGCATACAAATGAAAGGGTATTTGTGGAAACTCTTAGCACTTGTAAAGAACTTTCAAAGTGATGACCTCAAGACACCTAAGATAAAACAATGAAGTAAGCTACACAATACTCTGGGATATCCCTGTTTTTGAATGAAGACTCTGAGGCAGAGTGATTGCCTTTTAAGATCAATAGAAAGACTCCCCTTGATATCAAGCCTTAAATGTCTAGTGGTCCAATGTCACAGTGCGAGTCTATGACGGGGGGCCATTATAAATTTTCATATTCCTCGCTCTGCTTATGGTATCAAACCATGCTGCTGCTTCATTACATCGTACTTACCATTTCCCTTATCTGGAAGACAAATGAGTGCCTTTCAAGGGAGAAGGGACTCTTAATGGATTACTGAACAGTTTGGGATAAATCAATCCACTCAGATTATGGGCAGGCACTCTAGGAGTCCAGCCAAGCAGCAAAATTGAAACTTGAGACTGGCCTGGAGAAGAGAAATTAAGAAGGCTGGTGTCAGTCTCACACTGCCTGAGGGCATGGAATGCTGAGCTTTATATGATCTATGCAGGTGGGCTCCCGGGTGGGTGAAGGAACCAGGCTGCACAGATCATAAAAGCTTTTGTCTTCCCAGCATGGTGGGCAGGCAGCAGAAAAAGAAGTGGGGACACCAGAGCCAATCAAGGAAGGTCTTGCCTTCCCCTGCCTTCAATAAGATCTGCCCATGTCTAAGCCCTGTGCTTTGCTGAGCCCTGCCGGGCTGACTGCTACGTGGTTCAGTGCTGGTGCAGCCTCCAGGGCCACAGGCCCTGAAAGCTGTGCCAGCGGCTGTACAGCATGCCAGTCAGCCCCAGCCTGCTCTGCAACTGGGTGTGGACCTACCAACTCAGGGGCAGGGTGGGAGTGCAGAGGCTAGCCTCTGGGATGGCCTACCCTCCTCCCCAGTGTTGGAGATAGCTGTGGTTCCCCATAGGCTGATTGGCCCTGGACCCTGCCACCTCCCCAGGACAGCCCTGCCTGCTACCCTGGATGCCTACACCTCTCTACTTGTGACTTCCACACTTTGACTTACTCATCATCATGTCAGTCTCCCCAAAAAGTGTTTAGCTCATTTGGGAAGCTGATAAGCTCTTCCTTAAACACCATGGCTTCCAACTCCTTGCCCTAAGATGCCTTTAAAATGACAATACAAGGCACACAGACCTTCAAATCATGGGTTCTTAAATCATGTATCTGGAACTCTGAGATACAGTGTTCTCATTCTTGCACTTACTCTGAATTACTCTGTGTATCTAATCTTTAACATGATATTTTGCTTCCATAATGAAAGTGTATCAAATGTGCTGAAAAGAAAGATCTTCAGCATCTTCTTAGAATTCCTTTTCTATTGCAGGGAAACAGATATGTGTGGGACAAGGTTTGGTTCAGATGGAACTATTTTTGATAGTCACAATTTTGCAGAACTTTACCTTGAAAACTCTCATTGACCCAAAAGACATTGATATAACTCCTGTAAAGAGTTTAATGTCAAATGGACCACAACCATACAAACTCTGTGTTCTTCCTCAATAAATTTTACCTTAATAGCCTAAATCTGTGCATGAATTTGATTTGATTTTCTTTGATTCTGGACACATTAACATAGTGACAGAATGGAATTTATTATCTTAATACAGACAGATAAATATGTTTTTGTAAGTTGGATTTAATAACATTAAACATAACATTAAAAACTGACCATATCATAGACTCAATACACTGTGTCTAATACGCATATAATGTTCTCAGAGATGATCTAGTGCAGTGGTTTTCAAACCTTTTTCCTTGGGTCCAAGCTGAAAAAAAAATAATTTATGCCCACGACCCAACAATTGCATCTTTCAGCAATATATTCCCATCTTTCGGAGGCAGCGGGGGTACCATGACCCAGTACCTGAAGTTCTGCAACTCAGTACTGGGTCTTGACATGTGCTTGAAAACTACTGATTTAGTGTGAACAGAAGCTGGGTATGTTTTTGGTTCATTTGTAATACAGTTGAAAGGTATGTAAACTTCTTTACACAGCTCTAAGACTTCTTTAAAGACAAACAGTTAGTAATTGTGCTCAGCCTTTGAGCTCTAAGCGGCCAATGAGAATAAACTGTGATGATATGATGTTTTTGGCTCTACATCTTGTTTCTGTGACTTTGGACTGAACTAGACTTTTCCCTCTCCTTATTTTTCCTGCAATTTACACAAAGCATCCTGCTTCTCATTAATTGTCCATCTTCCCTCAAGATTTTGAAATATTTACTTGTTTATGTAGATTTATGATATGTATTCCAGAGCTGGGGGTCAAGCTGGGAATTGCCCAAATGAAGAAAAAAGTTTTGATCATGTATCAATCATCCCCTCCTGTGTGCTTTCTTGCCTTCTCTCCTTATCCATCACAGACATAGTTCAGTGACAAAGGTGCTCAGTGAGTCTTACTGCCTTCAAAGCACAGTTGTAGTTCCTTGCTTTGAGGTTAGAGGTCCACTAAACCCCGAGTGCCCAGTGGCGAGGAGTGGCTCAGTCACCGGCAGGACTTTCTGCTTTCCTGTTCCTCGCAAGTAAGTTTCCCGTCTACAAGCATCTGACTAAGTGGGATTTTCTCCCACAAAAGCTCATGCAATAAATGAATTTGTTAGTCTTTGAAAGTACCACCAGACTCCCTCTTTGTTATGGTGCAGTACCCCAACATTTACAAACTGAGAACAACAACTGTGATACATAACTTATATATCAACTTGTGTATTTTATAACATCTCTTTGTTGTCTCTCTTGGTTCCTGATGTTTTGCATAAAACATCCTTTTTCATTGTTGTGTCAACATTTTATCTTGTACTAGATTTGGGGTGTATTTGTACTCACCTTCTGAGGATTATTTATGTAAGTAGCTAGTGGGTTGTTATTTTGCCAAAGCCAGGCCTACTCTGCTTCCCAGACTTTGATTCAAGCCCCACGTCCTGCCCCAGGTCCAGTGCTCCAGGTTTCCTTGTTCTCTATTACACTTGTCATCATCATAGCAACATTGGAGTATAAAGCCCAGTATTTAGGAAAATGCCTTTGCTCATGTCTAATCCTGTTTGCTGTCACTGGACCTTCCATCTCCTTTCATGTCTGTCCTGCTGTCTATCTTCTGTCTCTTCTTAACATTCTCATGCTCTTTGGTGTGGCTGGTTTCCAGAGATCTCTTGGGGACCTATCGCTGCACTTCTTTTATTCCCATTCAATCTATTGTTCCTGAATGAGTCACCATTTCTCAGCCCTCTCCCTGATGGTAGATACATTCCATCACTGGAGGGCACCCTGGAGAATGCACAAACTTCTCTGCCTCCAAGCAGCAGATGTTTAATCAAAGTCTAGTGCCTGAGTACTTCCCTTGTTCAGCCAGTTAAAGGCGGGAGGGCACCTTATCTGCATTGGCTTTGTCGCTGCATGAGTAGAATTAAGTACTTAGCATAATTTCACTGTACATAGATGAACCCACTCAGGTGTTGGGCATGACAGGAAATGGTGTATATGGTTGGTTTGGGTTACAAATCCCTGTGTTTTAACTGAAGAGGGAAGTCAAATTTTTGTTTGTTTGTTTTTTCCATTGTATGCTGTCCTTTTATTGTAGAAACTGCATTTAACTTGCTCTGATGAAAAGCTTATTGTCATCAAAACAGAACTCAGAATAGTGGCAACCCCACTATTCATACTGTAAAGCAGGAGGGAGGGTGAAGGGCATGGGTCCTGTGAGTGCATGGGCTCCGCTAAAGAGGTATGCCTCAGGCAGTGCTGAATTCCCCTCCTATCCTTAAAAGATAAAAATAATGATTCCATGTAGAGTCTGTTTTCATTTTGACCAGGGACTTGCCTCTTATGTCCTAAAAGCTGAAACCCAGGACTGAAATTTTCTAAGAGGTCAAATTGCTAGCTGACTGAGAATCAGCAAAGCTTGGTGCCTCTCTCCTGTGGGAGAACCGAGTTGCCAGCAAGAACAGCTGCATTTGTTTCCTTGCATTCTGTAAGTTCCCCCATCTTCAAAGCATCTGACAAAGTGGGATTTTCTCCCTTGAAAGCTCATGCAACAAATACATTTGTTAGTCTTTAAGTGTCACAGGGCTCCTTGTTTGTTTTCTTGTGTCTTTCTTACAATACTCTTGTTAATACATCCCAGAATGGTGTTGGCTTTTTTGCAAGCGTTACACTGTTGCCTCATATTTAGCTTGTGTTTCACAAGGACACCCAGATCCCTTTCTGCAGTACTCTTTCCCAGGCTGTCATTGCCCATTTTGTACATGCACAATGGATTGTTCTCTCCTAAGTAGAGTACTTTGCACTTGTCTTTATTGAATTGCATTCTGTTTATCTTAGATCATTTCATCAGTTTGTCCAAATCATTTTGAATTGTAATCCTGTCCTCCAAAGCACTTGCAATTTTTCCTGGCTTGGTATCATTGGCAAACTTTATAAGTGTACTCTTTGGCTATGTCCACACATACATCGTTATTTTGAAATAAGTTATTTTGAGTAAGTTAAAAATAAGTTAATTTGAATAAAGGGAAAGCCTGCTATCAAAACAGCTGTTATTTTGAAATGGTTATTTTGAAATAACGCTGTTTGGACATGTTGTTTTGAAACAGTTGTTTCAAAACAATGGTGTTGTTTTGAAACAACATGTCCAAACAGTGTTATTTTGAAATAACCATTTTGAAATAACAGCCATTTAGAAATGAAAGGGGTTTAAGCTGTTTCGAAATGCTGGTTCTTATTTTGAAATGACAGAGTCTGTCATTTTGAAATAAGAAAACATTGTGTGGACCTAATCTTTTTTATTTTGAAATAACCCGTGTTATTTTGAAATAAAAGAGACGTGTGGACATACCCTTTATGTCATCATCTAAATCATTGATGAAAATATTGACCAGAACCAGATCCAGATGGCAGAAGACAACTCAAGAGGACTTGCTGAGTCCCCCCGCACCCTACAAAAGCTGAATGCTAAAAGTATGATGGTCAGCATGGGGGTAGGGGAGAAATGATGGACGTACTCTGTATACACTGGGGTAGAGTGAATTTTTCTTACTGGTCTTGTGACTCTTGTGCTGTGCTCTCTCTCCAAATCAGTGTTGGTTTTGATATTTTCTTTATATATTTTGTATTACTATTAAAAGCTTTACGTACTACACTCAAACTCGTGCTTGCGAGAAGGGAAGCATAGCCCTCTAGTATGTGATTCCAGAAGACTGAGTAGGGGCTTTAGCCAGTTAGTGTTGTAACATTGGGTATGTCCAGACACATTTCTTGTTTCGAAACAACAGAGGTTGTTTCGAAACAAGAAGTGGCATGTCCACACGACGTAATCCTGTTTCAAAACAACAGGTTCCATTTTTTCTAAACAAGAGCCATTGCTTCAAAATGGCTTAAACCCCAGCTTTTTACTGTTGCTGTCTTGGCCTGGAACAAGGGTTAGCGATGCAGTAGATGTTAGACTTTTACTAGAAGTTTTAACTAAATTTTGTTTGGTTTTCTCATTGCTTGGAAGTTTTTGTTCTGAAAATTGCTCCAATAAGAACCCTCAAACCCAAAACCACCTATTTTGGCTCGCTCAAGTGAGTCTGAAGTACAGTGTCCATTGTCCTCCCTTCCCTTAGAATTGGTAGACTTGTTTAGGAGGGAGCAGAAACTCACAACTAATCCAGAATGTTTGGGATCCAGGAGACTCACTTTCTGACCCTGGAAAGTGGATCTCCAGATAGCCAGGGAGCTGCTGGGCCCATGTTTTGGGAGAGGAGCCAGAAGGAAAGAGATGGGGGATGAGGAGGTGCAACAGCCATGCTGCTATGGCCAGAAGCATCTGCAGGACCTGACAAGAGGCTCAGGTGGGCTGTAGGAAGCCCCTAGGCCATAGCTTGCCCACCCTTGCTCTATCAGATTCCACCCCAGATGGTTTCTTTTCCAATTTGCAAAGGCCTATTCTTCAATATTTCATCTCACCTGGAAGCTGTTTCATATCCATGTCCATTTCTCCACTACTTCATTTTGGAACATAGGTCTTTCTGTAATAAAGGGTTTATCCTGACATCTGTTTGCTCATCAGTAAGACACTGTTTCTCCAGGGTACTGGTGCAATCGGCTCTTGGCACCACAATTTTCCCATTCATCAGGTAAAGTGTTTTGCACCAGCTTCAGACTCTGGATGATTTCAAGGGGTAGCCCGTAACACTGCAGGGCTGCATGTTTTGTTCCTTTTATAGCCAGAGTGCACAGCACTCACCAAGCTGCCCTGAATTCTCCTGTTCCACCAAACTGTGTGCCATCTTTTCATTGCCCTCTGTTTCATGGGCTCCCTAAAACACTCAACTCCCCACACTCTTGCAAGAGCTTATTTGTTGCCCTCATTTCCCCTACAATAGTCTTTCAATCGTTTAACATTTCTCCAAGCTATGGGCTTTGGTGTGCCTCTCTCATTCTCCCTTCTATCCTATTGTTCTCTGTAAAAGTCTTCCCCGTGCAACCAAAGTTCCCATTCTTTGCAGGCCCAGAAGTTCTGTGTACCCCATTTCCCTTTTTGTAACCATGCCTTAGGATCTCTGTGTTCCTACATTTGTCCAGATCAGTTTCACCCTTTCTGCCTCCCATGAAGAAGACTCTGTGTTCACATCTACTGCTCGTTTCTATTTCTGCCAGTATGTGAGAGATGAAACCAGATGATCGCCCAGGAATGCCAGAGCCAGGCCCTTGCTGCCATTGCTGTGGCCCTCCAGGGCACCGTGATCAGCATAGGTCAACTGGCAGACCACTCTTCTGGCCCTGCTACCCCCAAAGTGACCAAACACGATCCCTGCATTCCTTGTCAGTGGTATCTCTGCACTTGGGGCAGGCACGGCGAAGGCCGAGGGGAACCCCTGCATGGCACTGGGACTGCTCCCCCATCCTGACCTCCAAACTCACCCATACGCCCAGTTTTCCCCCAAATCCCCTGTTGTCCAAGGCCCCCACCACCTTCCTGCCCTCAATTCTGTCCCACACCCTTGTAAAAAAAGCTTTCAAAAAAAAAAAATCATGTCTTTCTCTTTATTGGTTTGGGGATGAGGGTGTTGGGGGGTGCTGGTGTGTGGGGGAGGCATGTGTGGGGCGGAGCTGGTGACGGTGTCTAGTGGCAGGCCTGGGTCCTCAGGGCTACTCCCCAAGGAACATGTCCCTCAGTGCATCCTGGGTGGTGTGGGCTCTTCACTGTGCCTGCTCTGGCTGCTGTGTGGCTGCTGGCTGCTGGAAATATGCAGTGAGTTTTTGGCCTCTGCCTCCCAGATGAGAGGACTCTGTTGCGCCACAGTTCACAGAGATTATGCAGGGCAGCACGGTCATTGATGATCTCTGGGATGATCTCCTCCTCAAGGTGGAGGCACATTAGAAGGCAATGCCATCTGGCTTTGAGCCTCTCAAAGGTGCGCTCCACCACCTGGCAACACTTGTTTAGCTTTCTGTTAAAAAAAATCCTGGCATGGATCTAGGTGGCCTGTTTATCACTTCAAAAGCAATGGGAGGAGGGGGTACGCAGCATCCCCCACAAGAAGGAGGGGCATGTGCATGTCCTTGACAGGCATGTCATGTGGCAGGAGAAAGGTGCCTGCCTGCTTTCGCCTGTAGAGGTCTAACATAGGCATTTGTGAAGAGGCCCCTGTGATCTACAAGGGCCTGCAGGAGCACACAGTAGTAGCTGTGACCCAGGCCTCCCGGGATCACCTTCTGACTGTGCCAATATCAGGGCAAGCTGCAAGAAACAGGGGCCAAACTCCGAAACCATTGATGGGTGGTACTTAAACCTGTCTCCCATTTGGTAACAAAACATGCTTCTGATTCCCCACTCTGGTCATCACCAAGCACGACAAAATAGAAAAAGCCCCCTGACTGCACATCGGTTCCTATGGTCCCCTCTAGCCACTGGGTCTCTTTAAGAAATAGGTTCTCCTGACCCCAACGGGCTAGCCATATCACTCAGAACAATATAGGCTTGGCTCCTACCCAAAGTACCACACTGCCAGCCAATCCTTTAGTAACTACAACTAAAGGTTTAATATAAAAAGAAAACAAACAAAATATGAGAGATATTAAAGGGTCAAAGTGAATCACATACATACAAATGAATTAGAGTCCATAGAAAGCAAACCCTTGAAGATTGGTGGGAGACTAACGAGGAAGGAGTAGTTGAGAACCCCCACCCCTCCATCCATTGATGTATGGGAATTGAGGGCTTGGGGAGGAAGGGCCCCGGGATAAGGTCTAGATGCTTGGCAGACCCATCTCTGGGGCCCAAGAGTGTCAGAGATGCTCCATCAAGGAGGTTGTCGTAAGGAGAGAAGTGGGTACTCCACAAGGGCCCTTCTTAGCAGTGATCCTTCAACTGGTTATAGTAGGAAAGAAGGATCCTTAGGTACTCCCATCCTAGGATCAGAAGGGAAGCCAAATGGCAGAGGTCATGAATGTTGAATGACCGGTAAGTGAAAAACAGAGAACTGGAGAAAAGGTAGTTGGATTCCCATGTTAGGTTGCCTCGACCAAAGGGTCGGGGGAATGACCTGAGACGGGGTGGTGAGAATCCATCTCAGGGTTCTGGGAGGGCTTTATGCAACTTCAAAACTAGGTGTGCATTTCTTTCCCTTGCCCCCATATTCTACTCTCCCGATACACGGACTCATGTAGGGAGAAATATGTTGAACTGAGGGAAGGGGCATTCGACCATCTCTATAGATGAGTCAGGTCCCCCTGAGGATCGTGCCCCCCAAGCTCCAGAGTCAAAATGTTTGGGGCATGTGGCTTGCAAGATATTCTCACTTCTCCTCTTGCAAGATATTCTCACCCTCACTTCTATGGAGAAGCAGTCAACCTTCATAACACAGCTGGTTGACTCATCTCTAGTGGAAAAAAAAAACCCAAAGAGTTGTGTGGCACTTAAAGACTAACAGATTTATTTTTCACATGAGCTTTCATGGGAGAAAATCCCACCTCATCAGATGCTTCGAAGATGGGTGAAATTACATCTCTAGTGGCAGGTATAGGTGTTGGGTTCCAGCTGTAATGGACCAACTATGAGGGATCTTGCATAGTTCCTGATGAGGAGAGAAGATGATGACTTAGCCAAGATGCAAGGTGGAAATGGTCTATAATGCCTACTCTGAGAAGGGAGAGGTGTTAATGATGGACTTCCTGACGGTTTGGAAGGAATAAGGCTTGGGCAGGTCCCAGGTGGGAGAAAAGAGAGAGAGAGAGAGAGAGAGAGAGAGAGTGACCCCTTGTAGAGTGAAGGCAAGCATATGGCAACCCCTACTTAGGGAAAAGGGGAAGCCACTGTGTCCTGTAAGGAACACAAGGGGCAATAGGAGCTGTTACAAAATCATCACTCATAAGGCACTAGGCTCTCCAGCCTGTTGAGGGTTCATAAGTTCCCTCAGGAACGAGAGTTCTGCAGGGGAACTACCCTGAGCTAAGGATCACTGGTCCTCAAATGGGTTCACTCAGGTGTATGAATACTGATGGTGGTTAAGCACTCTATCCCCTACCATCTCCCTTCGTTGCAATTCTAGGGAGAAGGAGAAGACTCTAGAAAGATCAAGGCAGCTCCTAGACTGCTGTCTGGGTTTTTAGGGGAAAGTGACCTTTCCCTGGCTAGAGGGAGGTACCAGAGCAAAGGAGGTTCCAGTCAAGGGCTAAACTTGAGGTTTGCCTGTGGACCAAAGGACCAGTGTCATGTGGTGAAGGTCCTTGGGGAGGAGGGGGAGGAGCTGAAAAGGCAAACGCCTATGGTGAGGCTCAAGGATTTCCCAGGTAAAAGGCCTAACACGAGTCTGAAGAGCATGGCCCTGAAATTAAAGGGGTGCACTGCCTGGGGAGGAGAGGTGGGGGAAGATAGAGGACAAGGGGCATGAGCCTGCCCTCTTACCTGTCACCTAAGAAGCAGGGTACACCATCCTGCAGTCGTTTCCCAAGAGCTGTTGCAGGCCAACACAAGGAAGGCGTGCTCTTGGGATAGCAACATGGACACATGCGCGTGTCAGTGTGCCCAACTGGGAAAAGTTGGCAGAGGTATAGGTATCCTTTCCTTGTCCCAGAGGGCTATAGTTTTTTTTTTGGGGGGGGGGGGGCATTACATGCCCCCTTTTCATATCTCTATTTTCACCACGGCTCCAAGGACATATGCGACTGGAATCAAGTGCATGTGAGGAAAAAGGTCTCCGTTGCCAGGCCCTTATTTGACCCGAAAGGTATCATAAGGGAAGAGAGAGGCACATTGTTACCAGAGAGGTGGAAGAGGTGTCCTAAAGCTGATTGTGAAGGGGCATAATAACAAAGCTTTTAGGGTACTGCCCTGAAGACCAAAGGTTTGATGGAGGGAGAGGTGACCCTGTTGGGGTTGATCACCTATAACAACGGAAAAGGGGACCATCATGCTGTTGTCCAAAGGCTCCTAAAAGGTAGCCATTTTGCTTGTGTGTAGGGGTTGGGAGGGAATACAACAAGAACCCCTCCCCCAAACATTCAAGGGATCATGGTAGACTGGGAGACCACTGAGGCACCTGGAAAGTAAGCATACCCATGGCTCTGAGGGCTGACCTGTGGGCACAGTTACCACAGATCTGGGAATCAGTGGGTAGGAGAAAGACTGTCCCTCTAAAAGGGGGTCCAATATGGACTGCTGTAAGCTCTGGGAGAGGCCAGAATCCTGAAACCAGGTTGCTCAGTGCATAACCACGTCTGTAGCAATGCCGTGGCAGCTGTGCTCAAGGCATCCTACACCACTGTAGGGGCATCATGTGAGACCAAGGCACCTTCTTTGATGAAGGCATCCAAATCCTCTGAGTGTTCTTGTGGAGGGAGCTGCTAAACACTACATAGCATCCCACAGGTCTAGGAAAAAATCTTTTAACCAAGACCTGTGGGCTAGCAATCTTCAACCGAAAGCTGAAGTTGAATAGGCCCTTTCCACCCATGAGGTCAAACCCTCTGGGACTACGAGGAGACCAGGGGATGAATCAGGGTGGGTTGGGCTACTGTGTCCCAGCAATGCAGAGGACACGACTGAAAGTGGGGGAGGTCATAATGGCGACCAGAGAAGGTGCAAAACCCAGGTTGAATAAGGGTTTCTGGTCTCCCCCAGGAGTGAGACCCAGATCCAACTAAGCAGTGACCCAGTGATGGGGGTCAAAGTGTGGTAGGGTCTTCTCTATAAGACCCCGGAGCTTGGTTCACACTTGTAGCTGGGAGAAGGGACAACCACAGTACCGCTATGCCCTCACATGGGGCCATTGCACTGAGTTGGGGGTCCCTTCCTGAGGCCTCCATAAGAGAAAGTCACTTTGGGTGTGGTACCGGGAAGAACCCAGTACTAGGGACTCTTCAGTAAGAGACTGGACCTGAGAAATGCACTCCCGGATCTCTTTGTGGTACCGAGCAAGGGTGTTGGCTCCATAAGGTTTGGAGCCTGCAGATTCACAGTGGTTTTTGGCACTCACCCCAGTGGGGAGGGCCAGAAATGGTGCCAGCATTTCAGTGCTGGAGTTGACCCCAGGTGTGCCTACCTAAGCTCTGCTGGGTAGCGGCACTGAGAGGGCCTTGGTGCCAACTGGCATGTGGAGCTGTTGCCAAAACACGGAGCTTGGATGCTTTGGCCCTTTCTTCGGAGAAGTGGTGCCCACTATAAGCTCACATGGCATGAGACAGTGCCGCATATGGTGCTGATCATGGCTCTTTGTTTGCAGCCAGAGAGTGGCACCAAGAAGGGTCTGGTGCCAATCTAGCACATGGTGCTGCGTTAGAGGCCGATCGTGCCTTTTTATTCATAGCCAGAAAGTGGCAATGAAAACCTCTGGTGGCAACTACACACATGGTGATGAGTTAAACGCTGAGCGCAACTTTATTTGTAGCCGGAGAGTGGCGCTGAAAGGGCTCCAGTGCCAACCAAGCACACAGTGCCATGTTAGGGGCTGATTGCGGCTTTATTTCATAGCCAGAGAGCAGTGTCGAGAGGACTGGGGTGTCGACCAAGCACACTGTGCTGAGTTAGAGGCCAATCACGGCTTGTATTCATAGCCGGAGAGTGGTGACAAGAGGGCTCCAGTGCTGACTGAGCACGCAGTGCCGCACTAGAAGCCGATCATGGCTTTCACTAAATTCTTGAAAGTGGCGGATGTACCCAGCGTCAGCTGCATGGTCTGTCTCCCTGACTTTCTAAATCCTTTGTTTAAAAGATCCACAAATGGAGCAGAATCCAGCTGGTAAAGCTCACCCAGGCAGTTAAAAACACTTCCTGTGGCAGTCGTCCCTTGGGAAGGCCTTGTCCCAACTCACAGAGGGGTTCAGCCCCAAGTTGATAGGCAGCAGGTGGGAGCAGCTTGGGTTTCGCCAGGAAGGACTCAGTAGGAGCTCTGCGAAGTCCACAAACAGATTCTTACAGTGAAAATGGCTCATAAAAACCAAGCAGACAGGCACTTGCATAAAGCAAGAACAGGCTGTTCCATAACTGTTGCCGAGGGTGGAAGAAAAGGAACTGGGGAGGAGCAGGTCTGTGGCCATATATATGGCTAGGGGGCAGTGGCCACCAGCCCTGTCCTGACAGGCTAAGGCTAAAAGAAGTTCTGGCCAATCATGTGCTGGGGCACGTAGATACCTGATACTGAATGTATTTGAACAGCACTTGAAGAAGAACCTGTAGTTTGCAGGTTAGTCCCACTCCTTTGGTATGCACCCAGCAGCAGCAGCAGCTGGGTGGGTCTCAGTCCTTTGTTCAGCCCCAGGAGAATAGTTCCAGAGGAGGGTGTTGGCTGCAGACAGACTGAAGAATAAAGACTAAAGACAAAATGGAGATGGGGCTATTGCCTTTATCACATTTTGTTCTCCCAGCCTCTCAGAGTCCTTGCCAAATCAAAATGGAGTTGTCACATGATCAGTCTGGATGATTGGCCAAACAGGTTTCTCTCTAGGCCTGCTTC
This sequence comes from Podocnemis expansa, assembly GCA_007922195.1. Lineage (NCBI taxonomy): Eukaryota > Metazoa > Chordata > Testudines > Podocnemididae > Podocnemis > Podocnemis expansa. The sequence goes on along the minus strand of ML683393.1, from coordinate 1,177 downwards.
AGCTAAGAGTCCCCTTAATCACTGGCCAGTTAAGAAGACAATAGTTTTGCAGACACCCAGTCTGGGATTGCTTGGAATCAAATAACTTGAAATACAAATAAAACAAATATATTCCAAATAGCTTTTACAGATATTATACCTCCATACAAACCATATAATCATTCTTAGCAGATTACAACTTTTCTATTAAAAAAACAACAAGCAGTTATGTGGCACTTTAAGACTAACAGATTTATTTTTTGCATGAGCTTTTGTGGGAGAAGATCCCACTTCCTCAGATGCTTTGAAGATGGGTGAACTTACAGAAAGGAATGAAACTAAATGCAAGGGGGTGTAAAACATAGGATCAGGTCATACAGGAACAGCAAATCAGAGCAGTTTACAGGCTCAATCCATGGGAAGCCTGAAGTCAAATTACCCTTTGTAATGGGAAAAAAACCCATAGTCTCGACTGAGTCCTGCTTTCACAGAATTTAGCTTGCATATTAATTCAAGTTCAGCTGTTTCTCTTTGAAGTCTTGATGTTCCAGGTACATCTCTAACGACAGTCGTTAACAAATCCATCAGCAAGTGATTAGGAAGATGGAAGTGCTCAGCAACTGGTTTCTTTGTTCTTTGATTTCTGCTATCAGCTCTGTGCTCATTCTGTCTCTTATGGAGCAATCCACATTCAGGGTATACCTGAGCTCTTAGTGAAAAAGCCTGAGCTGTGATTGGACAGTGTGCGCATGTGACCACTTCCGATCCCCAGCAACTGAGGGAAGATCCGTCACTCCACAACTTGCCTGTGGGGGACCTGCCACCTCCTCTGGCTGCACTGCCCACCCGGCCCGACCCTGGGGCTTCTCCCCCTGCCTTCCACCCCCAACATCCAATTCTCAGCTGCACCCTGGCCCACTCCAGGCCAGCCCTACCCTGGGCCTCTCCACGTGGCCGAACCTCGGCTGCACTGTGGAGCTGTCCCAGCTGGACCCAGAGCCTGCCGTTACCTCCTCTGGGACTCCAGCTGTGCCACCCGCCAGACTGACCCAACCCGACCCTGGGGCTTTCTCCTTGCCACCCCTCCCAGCCATTCTCAGCTGGACGCCTGGTCCACTCCAGGCCAGCCCTATCCTGGGCCTCGTGCCTGACAGTAGTAAAGGGCCCTACCATCAATCAAACCGTTTCCATGCCCCAT